>CATIWC010002925.1:0-207388 GCA_948472305.1 Vicia faba | reverse complement strand
ATAATTAAAATTAAATGATCGAGCTCGATATTATTTGTATTCACCATAGTCACATTATATTATGGTATGATATATGTAAAACATTTCAAAAGGTTGCTTCTTCTCCGTCACCAAATTTTAGGTTTTGTTCATCACTAAGTAATGAAGTTAAAACACTATAATTTAACGAGACATATTTTTTATATATTGGTAATAATTAAAATTAAATGATCAAGCTCAATATTATTCTTATTCACCATATTCACATTATATTATGGTATAATATAAATAAACATTTCCATATTTTTCATCTTCTCCATCACGAAATTTAAGATAACTTCATCACTAAGTAACTAAGTTAAAAGTATTTAAATTAATGATGCATATTTGATATATATTGGTTATAAATAAAATTAAATGACCAAGCTTGATATTGTTTTTATTCACCATATTTATAATGTAATACGGTTTAAAAGAGGTAAAAACTTTCAAAAAATTTCTTCTTCTTTATAACCAAATTTTAGGTTTCTTCATCACTAAGAAACAAAGTTGAAAGACTATAAATTAATGACACATATTTTTTATCTATTGGAAATAATTAAAAATAAATGATCAAGCTCGATATTATTTTTATTCACCATATTCGCATAATATTATGGTATTAAAATATGTAAACCATTTCAAAAGATTGCTTCTTCTCCGTCACCAAATTTTAGGTTTCGTTATCACTAAGTAATTAAAATATAAGACTATAAGTTAACGACACATATTTTTTATATATTAGTAATAACTAAAATTAAATTATCAAGCTTGACATTATTTCTATTCCACATATTCACCTTATATTATGGTATAATATATATAAAAACATTTCAATATGTTTCAACTTCTCCATCACGAAATTTAAGGTTACTTCATCTCTAATTAACTAAGTTAAAAGTATTTAAATTAATGATGCATATTTGATATATATTGGTTATAATTAAAATTAAATGATCGAGCTCGATATTATTTGTATTCACCATAGTCACATTATATTATGGTATGATATATGTAAAACATTTCAAAAGGTTGCTTCTTCTCCGTCACCAAATTTTAGGTTTTGTTCATCACTAAGTAATGAAGTTAAAACACTATAATTTAACGAGACATATTTTTTATATATTGGTAATAATTAAAATTAAATGATCAAGCTCAATATTATTCTTATTCACCATATTCACATTATATTATGGTATAATATAAATAAACATTTCCATATTTTTCATCTTCTCCATCACGAAATTTAAGATAACTTCATCACTAAGTAACTAAGTTAAAAGTATTTAAATTAATGATGCATATTTGATATATATTGGTTATAAATAAAATTAAATGACCAAGCTTGATATTGTTTTTATTCACCATATTTATAATGTAATACGGTTTAAAAGAGGTAAAAACTTTCAAAAATTTTGTTCTTCTTTATAACCAAATTTTAGGTTTCTTCATCACTAAGAAACAAAGTTGAAAGACTATAAATTAATGACACATATTTTTTATCTATTGGAAATAATTAAAAATAAATGATCAAGCTAGATATTATTTTTATTCACCATATTCGCATAATATTATGGTATTAAAATATGTAAACCATTTCAAAAGATTGCTTCTTCTCCGTCACCAAATTTTAGGTTTCGTTATCACTAAGTAATTAAAATATAAGACTATAAGTTAACGACACATATTTTTTATATATTAGTAATAACTAAAATTAAATGATCAAGCTCGACATTATTTCTATTCCACATATTCACCTTATATTATGGTATAATATATATAAAAACATTTCAATATGTTTCTACTTCTCCATCACGAAATTTAAGGTTACTTCATCTCTAATTAACTAAGTTAAAAGTATTTAAATTAATGATGCATATTTGATATATATTGGTTATAATTAAAATTAAATGATCGAGCTCGATATTATTTGTATTCACCATAGTCACATTATATTATGGTATGATATATGTAAAACATTTCAAAAGGTTGCTTCTTCTCCGTCACCAAATTTTAGGTTTTGTTCATCACTAAGTAATGAAGTTAAAACACTATAATTTAACGAGACATATTTTTTATATATTGGTAATAATTAAAATTAAATGATCAAGCTCAATATTATTCTTATTCACCATATTCACATTATATTATGGTATAATTTAAATAAACATTTCCATATTTTTCATCTTCTCCATCACGAAATTTAAGATAACTTCATCACTAAGTAACTAAGTTAAAAGTATTGAAATTAATGATGCATATTTGATATATATTGTTTATAAATAAAATTAAATGACCAAGCTTGATATTGTTTTTATTCACCATATTTATAATGTAATACGGTTTAAAAGAGGTAAAAACTTTCAAAAATTTTCTTCTTCTTTATAACCAAATTTTAGGTTTCTTCATCACTAAGAAACAAAGTTGAAAGACTATAAATTAATGAAACATATTTTTTATCTATTGGAAATAATTAAAATTAAATGATCAAGCTCGATATTATTTTTATTCACCATATTCGCATAATATTATGGTATTAAAATATGTAAACCATTTCAAAAGATTGCTTCTTCTCCGTCACCAAATTTTAGGTTTCGTTATCACTAAGTAATTAAAATATAAGACTATAAGTTAAGGACACATATTTTTTATATATTAGTAATAACTAAAATTAAATGATGAAGCTCGACATTATTTCTATTCCACATATTCACCTTATATTATGGTATAATATATATAAAAACATTTCAATATGTTTCAACTTCTCCATCACGAAATTTAAGGTTACTTCATCACTAATTAACTAAGTCAAAAGTATTTAAATTAATGATGCCTTATTTGATATATATTGGTTATAATTAAAATTAAATGATCGAGCTCGATATTATTTGTATTCACCATAGTCAGATTATATTATGGTATGATATATGTAAAACATTTCAAAAGGTTGCTTCTTCTCCGTCACTAAATTTTAGGTTATGTTCATCACTAAGTAACTAAGTTAAAACACTATAAATTAACGACACATATTTTTTATATATTGGTAATAATTAAAATTAAATGACCAAGCTCGATATTATTCGTATTCACGCTATTCACATTATATTATGGTATAACATCAATAAACATTTCCATATTTTTCATCTTCTCCATCACGAAATTTAAGGTAACTTCATCACTAAGTAACTAAGTTAAAAGTCTTTAAATTAATGATGCATATTTGATATATATTTGTTATAAATAAAATTAAATGATCAAGCTCGATATTGTTTTTATTCACCATATTTATAATGTAATATGGTGTAAAAGAGGTAGAAACCTTCAATATTTTTCTTCTTCTTTATAACCAAATTTTAGGTTTCTTCATCACTAAGAAACAAAGTTGAAAGACTATAAAGTAATGACACCTATTTTTTATCTATTGGTAATAATAAAAATTAAATGATCAAGCTCGGTATTATTTTTATTCACCATATTCGCATTATATTATGTTATTAAAATATGTAAACCATTTCAAAAGATTACTTCCTCTCCGTCACCAAATTTTAGGTTTCGTTATCACTAAGTAACTAAGTTATAAGACTATAAGTTAATGACACATATTTTTTCCATATTGGTAATAATTAAATTTAAATGATCAAGCTCGATATTACACTTATTCACCATAGTCACATTATATTATGGTATAATATATATAAACATTTCATTATTTTTCATCGTCTCCATCACAAAATTTAAGGTTACTTCATCACTAAGTAACTAAGTTAAAAGTCTTTAAATAAATGATGCATATTTAGTATATATTGGTTATAATTAAAATTAAATGATCAAGCTTGATATTGTTTTTATTCACCATAGTCACATTATATTATAGTATGATATATGTAAAACATTTCAAAAGGTTGCTTCTTCTCCGTCACCAAATTTTAGGTTTTGTTCATCACTAAGTAACTAAGTTAAAACACTATAATTTAACGACACATATTTTTTATATATTGGTAATAATTAAAATTAAATGATAGAGCTAAATATTATTCTTATTCACCATATTCACATTATATTATGGTATAATATAAATAAACATTTCCATATTTTTCATCTTCTCCATCATGAAATTTAAGATAACTTCATCACTAAGTAACTAAGTTAAAAGTCTTTAAATTAATGATGCATATTTGATATATATTTGTTATAAATAAAATTAAATGATCAAGCTCGATATTGTTTTTATTCACCATATTTATAATGTAATATGGTGTAAAAGAGGTAGAAACCTTCAATATTTTTCTTCTTCTTTATAACCAAATTTTAGGTTTCTTCATCACTAAGAAACAAAGTTGAAAGACTATAAATTAATGACACCTATTTTTTATCTATTGGTAATAATAAAAATTAAATGATCAAGCTCGATATTATTTTTATTCACCATATTCGCATTGTATTATGGGATTAAAATATGTAAACCATTTCAAAAGATTACTTCCTCTCCGTCACCAAATTTTAGGTTTCGTTATCACTAAGTAACTAAGTTATAAGACAATAAGTTAAGACACATATTTTTTCCATATTGGTAATAATTAAATTTAAATGATCAATCTCGATATTATACTTATTCACCATAGTCACATTATATTATGGTATAATATATATAAACATTTCATTATTTTTCATCGTCTCCATCACAAAATTTAAGGTTACTTCATCACTAAGTAACTAAGTTAAAAGTCTTTAAATAAATGATGCATATTTAGTATATATTGGTTATAATTAAAATTAAATGATCAAGCTTGATATTGTTTTTATTCACCATAGTCACATTATATTATAGTATGATATATGTAAAACAATTCAAAAGGTTGCTTCTTCTCCATCACCAAATTTTAGGTTTTGTTCATCACTAAGTAACTAAGTTAAAACACTATAATTTAACGACACATATTTTTTATATATTGGTAATAATTAAAATTAAATGACCAAGCTCAATATTATTCTTATTCACCATATTCACATTATATTATGGTATAATATAAATAAACATTTCCATATTTTTCATCTTCTCCATCACGAAATTTAAGATAACTTCATCACTAAGTAACTAAGTTAAAAGTATTTAAATTAATGATGCATATTTGATATATATTGGTTATAAATAAAATTAAATGACCAAGCTGGATATTGTTTTTATTCACCATATTTATAATGTAATACGGTTTAAAAGAGGTAAAAACTTTCAAAAAATTTCTTCTTCTTTATAACCAAATTTTAGGTTTCTTCATCACTAAGAAACAAAGTTGAAAGACTATAAATTAATGACACATATTTTTTATCTATTGGAAATAATTAAAAATAAATGATCAAGATCGATATTATTTTTATTCACCATATTCGCATAATATTATGGTATTAAAATATGTAAACCATTTCAAAAGATTGCTTCTTCTCCGTCACCAAATTTTAGGTTTCGTTATCACTAAGTAATTAAAATATAAGACTATAAGTTAACGACACATATTTTTTATATATTAGTAATAACTAAAATTAAATGATCAAGCTCGACATTATTTCTATTCCACATATTCACCTTATATTATGGTATAATATATATAAAAACATTTCAATATGTTTCAACTTCTCCATCACGAAATTTAAGGTTACTTCATCACTAATTAACTAAGTCAAAAGTATTTAAATTAATGATGCTTATATGATATATATTGGTTATAATTAAAATTAAATGATCGAGCTCGATATTATTTGTATTCACCATAGTCACATTATATTATGGTATGATATATGTAAAACATTTCAAAACGTTGCTTCTTCTCCGTCACTAAATTTTAGGTTATGTTCATCACTAAGTAACTAAGTTAAAACACTATAAATTAACTACACATATTTTTTATATATTGGTAATAATTAAAATTAAATGACCAAGCTCGATATTATTCTTATTCACGCTATTCACATTATATTATGGTATAACATCAATAAACATTTCCATATTTTTCATCTTCTCCATCACGAAATTTAAGGTAACTTCATCACTAAGTAACTAAGTTAAAAGTCTTTAAATTAATGATGCATATTTGATATATATTTGTTATAAATAAAATTAAATGATCAAGCTCGATATTGTTTTTATTTACCATATTTATAATATAATATGGTGTAAAAGAGGTAGAAACCTTCAATATTTTTCTTCTTCTTTATAACCAAATTTTAGGTTTCTTCATCACTAAGAAACAAAGTTGAAAGACTATAAATTAATGACACCTATTTTTTATCTATTGGTAATAATAAAAATTAAATGATCAAGTTCGGTATTATTTTTATTCACCATATTCGCATTATATTATGGTATTAAAATATGTAAACCATTTCAAAAGATTACTTCCTCTCCGTCACCAAATTTTAGGTTTCGTTATCACTAAATAACTAAGTTATAAGACTATAAGTTAATGACACATATTTTTTCCATATTGGTAATAATTAAATTTAAATGATCAAGCTCGATATTACACTTATTCACCATAGTCACATTATAGTATGGTATAATATATATAAACATTTCATTATTTTTCATCGTCTCCATCACAAAATTTAAGGTTACTTCATCACTAAGTAACTAAGTTAAAAGTCTTTAAATAAATGATGCATATTTAGTATATATTGGTTATAATTAAAATTAAATGATCAAGCTTGATATTGTTTTTATTCACCATAGTCACATTATATTATAGTATGATATATGTAAAACATTTCAAAAGGTTGCTTCTTCTCCGTCACCAAATTTTAGGTTTTGTTCATCACTAAGTAACTAAGTTAAAACACTATAATTTAACGACACATATTTTTTATATATTGGTAATAATTAAAATTAAATGATAAAGCTCAATATTATTCTTATTCACCATATTCACATTATATTATGGTATAATATAAATAAACATTTCCATATTTTTCATCTTCTCCATCATGAAATTTAAGATAACTTCATCACTAAGTAACTAAGTTAAAAGTCTTTAAATTAATGATGCATATTTGATATATATTTGTTATAAATAAAATTAAATGATCAAGCTCTATATTGTTTTTATTCACCATATTTATAATGTAATATGGTGTAAAAGAGGTAGAAACCTTCAATATTTTTCTTCTTCTTTATAACCAAATTTTAGGTTTCTTCATCACTAAGAAACAAAGTTGAAAGACTATAAATTAATGACACATATTTTTTATCTATTGGAAATAATTAAAATTAATTGATAAAGCTCGATATTATTTATATTCACCATATTCGCATAATATTATGGTATTAAAATATGTAAACCATTTCAAAAGATTGCTTCTTCTCCGTCACCAAATTTTAGGTTTCGTTATCACTAAGTAATTAAAATATAAGACTATAAGTTAACGACACATATTTTTTATATATTAGTAATAACTAAAATTAAATGATCAAGCTCGACATTATTTCTATTCCACATATTCACCTTATATTATGGTATAATATATATAAAAACATTTCAATATGTTTCAACTTCGCCATCACGAAATTTAAGGTTACTTCATCACTAATTAACTAAGTCAAAAGTATTTAAATTAATGATGCTTATATGATATATATTGGTTATAATTAAAATTAAATGATCGAGCTCGATATTATTTGTATTCACCATAGTCACATTATATTATGGTATGATATATGTAAAACATTTCAAAAGGTTGCTTCTTCTCCGTCACTAAATTTTAGGTTATGTTCATCACTAAGTAACTAAGTTAAAACACTATAAATTAACGACACATATTTTTTATATATTGGTAATAATTAAAATTAAATGATCAAGCTCAATATTATTCTTATTCACCATATTCACATTATATTATGGTATAATATAAATAAACATTTCCATATTTTTCATCTTCTCCATCACAAAATTTAAGATAACTTCATCACTAAGTAACTAAGTTAAAAGTATTTAAATTAATGATGCATATTTGATATATATTGGTTATAAATAAAATTAAATGACCAAGCTTGATATTGTTTTTATTCACCATATTTATAATGTAACACGGTTTAAAAGAGGTAAAAACTTTCAAAAAATTTCTTCTTCTTTATAACCAAATTTTAGGTTTCTTCATCACTAAGAAACAAAGTTGAAAGACTATAAATTAATGACACATATTTTTTATCTATTGGAAATAATTAAAAATAAATGATCAAGCTCGATATTATTTTTATTCACCATATTCGCATAATATTATGGTATTAAAATATGTAAACCATTTCAAAAGATTGCTTCTTCTCCGTCACCAAATTTTAGGTTTCGTTATCACTAAGTAATTAAAATATAAGACTATAAGTTAACGACACATATTTTTTATATATTAGTAATAACTAAAATTAAATTATCAAGCTTGACATTATTTCTATTCCACATATTCACCTTATATTATGGTATAATATATATAAAAACATTTCAATATGTTTCAACTTCTCCATCACGAAATTTAAGGTTACTTCATCTCTAATTAACTAAGTTAAAAGTATTTAAATTAATGATGCATATTTGATATATATTGGTTATAATTAAAATTAAATGATCGAGCTCGATATTATTTGTATTCACCATAGTCACATTATATTATGGTATGATATATGTAAAACATTTCAAAAGGTTGCTTCTTCTCCGTCACCAAATTTTAGGTTTTGTTCATCACTAAGTAATGAAGTTAAAACACTATAATTTAACGAGACATATTTTTATATATTGGTAATAATTAAAATTAAATGATCAAGCTCAATATTATTCTTATTCACCATATTCACATTATATTATGGTATAATATAAATAAACATTTCCATATTTTTCATCTTCTCCATCACGAAATTTAAGATAACTTCATCACTAAGTAACTAAGTTAAAAGTATTTAAATTAATGATGCATATTTGATATATATTGGTTATAAATAAAATTAAATGACCAAGCTTGATATTGTTTTTATTCACCATATTTATAATGTAATACGGTTTAAAAGAGGTAAAAACTTTCAAAAAATTTGTTCTTCTTTATAACCAAATTTTAGGTTTCTTCATCACTAAGAAACAAAGTTGAAAGACTATAAATTAATGACACATATTTTTTATCTATTGGAAATAATTAAAAATAAATGATCAAGCTAGATATTATTTTTATTCACCATATTCGCATAATATTATGGTATTAAAATATGTAAACCATTTCAAAAGATTGCTTCTTCTCCGTCACCAAATTTTAGGTTTCGTTATCACTAAGTAATTAAAATATAAGACTATAAGTTAACGACACATATTTTTTATATATTAGTAATAACTAAAATTAAATGATCAAGCTCGACATTATTTCTATTCCACATATTCACCTTATATTATGGTATAATATATATAAAAACATTTCAATATGTTTCTACTTCTCCATCACGAAATTTAAGGTTACTTCATCTCTAATTAACTAAGTTAAAAGTATTTAAATTAATGATGCATATTTGATATATATTGGTTATAATTAAAATTAAATGATCGAGCTCGATATTATTTGTATTCACCATAGTCACATTATATTATGGTATGATATATGTAAAACATTTCAAAAGGTTGCTTCTTCTCCGTCACCAAATTTTAGGTTTTGTTCATCACTAAGTAATGAAGTTAAAACACTATAATTTAACGAGACATATTTTTTATATATTGGTAATAATTAAAATTAAATGATCAAGCTCAATATTATTCTTATTCACCATATTCACATTATATTATGGTATAATTTAAATAAACATTTCCATATTTTTCATCTTCTCCATCACGAAATTTAAGATAACTTCATCACTAAGTAACTAAGTTAAAAGTATTGAAATTAATGATGCATATTTGATATATATTGTTTATAAATAAAATTAAATGACCAAGCTTGATATTGTTTTTATTCACCATATTTATAATGTAATACGGTTTAAAAGAGGTAAAAACTTTCAAAAATTTTCTTCTTCTTTATAACCAAATTTTAGGTTTCTTCATCACTAAGAAACAAAGTTGAAAGACTATAAATTAATGAAACATATTTTTTATCTATTGGAAATAATTAAAATTAAATGATCAAGCTCGATATTATTTTTATTCACCATATTCGCATAATATTATGGTATTAAAATATGTAAACCATTTCAAAAGATTGCTTCTTCTCCGTCACCAAATTTTAGGTTTCGTTATCACTAAGTAATTAAAATATAAGACTATAAGTTAAGGACACATATTTTTTATATATTAGTAATAACTAAAATTAAATGATGAAGCTCGACATTATTTCTATTCCACATATTCACCTTATATTATGGTATAATATATATAAAAACATTTCAATATGTTTCAACTTCTCCATCACGAAATTTAAGGTTACTTCATCACTAATTAACTAAGTCAAAAGTATTTAAATTAATGATGCTTATTTGATATATATTGGTTATAATTAAAATTAAATGATCGAGCTCGATATTATTTGTATTCACCATAGTCACATTATATTATGGTATGATATATGTAAAACATTTCAAAAGGTTGCTTCTTCTCCGTCACTAAATTTTAGGTTATGTTCATCACTAAGTAACTAAGTTAAAACACTATAAATTAACGACACATATTTTTTATATATTGGTAATAATTAAAATTAAATGACCAAGCTCGATATTATTCGTATTCACGCTATTCACATTATATTATGGTATAACATCAATAAACATTTCCATATTTTTCATCTTCTCCATCACGAAATTTAAGGTAACTTCATCACTAAGTAACTAAGTTAAAAGTCTTTAAATTAATGATGCATATTTGATATATATTTGTTATAAATAAAATTAAATGATCAAGCTCGATATTGTTTTTATTCACCATATTTATAATGTAATATGGTGTAAAAGAGGTAGAAACCTTCAATATTTTTCTTCTTCTTTATAACCAAATTTTAGGTTTCTTCATCACTAAGAAACAAAGTTGAAAGACTATAAATTAATGACACCTATTTTTTATCTATTGGTAATAATAAAAATTAAATGATCAAGCTCGATATTATTTTTATTCACCATATTCGCATTGTATTATGGGATTAAAATATGTAAACCATTTCAAAAGATTACTTCCTCTCCGTCACCAAATTTTAGGTTTCGTTATCACTAAGTAACTAAGTTATAAGACAATAAGTTAAGACACATATTTTTTCCATATTGGTAATAATTAAATTTAAATGATCAAGCTCGATATTATACTTATTCACCATAGTCACATTATATTATGGTATAATATATATAAACATTTCATTATTTTTCATCGTCTCCATCACAAAATTTAAGGTTACTTCATCACTAAGTAACTAAGTTAAAAGTCTTTAAATAAATGATGCATATTTAGTATATATTGGTTATAATTAAAATTAAATGATCAAGCTTGATATTGTTTTTATTCACCATAGTCACATTATATTATAGTATGATATATGTAAAACAATTCAAAAGGTTGCTTCTTCTCCATCACCAAATTTTAGGTTTTGTTCATCACTAAGTAACTAAGTTAAAACACTATAATTTAACGACACATATTTTTTATATATTGGTAATAATTAAAATTAAATGATCAAGCTCAATATTATTCTTATTCACCATATTCACATTATATTATGGTATAATATAAATAAACATTTCCATATTTTTCATCTTCTCCATCACGAAATTTAAGATAACTTCATCACTAAGTAACTAAGTTAAAAGTATTTAAATTAATGATGCATATTTGATATATATTGGTTATAAATAAAATTAAATGACCAAGCTGGATATTGTTTTTATTCACCATATTTATAATGTAATACAGTTTAAAAGAGGTAAAAACTTTCAAAAAATTTCTTCTTCTTTATAACCAAATTTTAGGTTTCTTCATCACTAAGAAACAAAGTTGAAAGACTATAAATTAATGACACATATTTTTTATCTATTGGAAATAATTAAAAATAAATGATCAAGATCGATATTATTTTTATTCACCATATTCGCATAATATTATGGTATTAAAATATGTAAACCATTTCAAAAGATTGCTTCTTCTCCGTCACCAAATTTTAGGTTTCGTTATCACTAAGTAATTAAAATATAAGACTATAAGTTAACGACACATATTTTTTATATATTAGTAATAACTAAAATTAAATGATCAAGCTCGACATTATTTCTATTCCACATATTCACCTTATATTATGGTATAATATATATAAAAACATTTCAATATGTTTCAACTTCTGCATCACGAAATTTAAGGTTACTTCATCTCTAATTAACTAAGTTAAAAGTATTTAAATTAATGATGCATATTTGATATATATTGGTTATAATTAAAATTAAATGATCGAGCTCGATATTATTTGTATTCACCATAGTCACATTATATTATGGTATGATATATGTAAAACATTTCAAAAGGTTGCTTCTTCTCCGTCACAAAATTTTAGGTTTTGTTCATCACTAAGTAACTAAGTTAAAACACTATAATTTAACGACACATATTTTTTATATATTGGTAATAATTAAAATTAAATGATCAAGCTCAATATTATTCTTATTCACCATATTCACATTATATTATGGTATAATATAAATAAACATTTCCATATTTTTCATCTTCTCCATCACGAAATTTAAGATAACTTCAAAACTAAGTAACTAAGTTAAAAGTATTTAAATTAATGATGCATATTTGATATATATTGGTTATAAATAAAATTAAATGACCAAGCTTGATATTGTTTTTATTCACCATATTTATAATGTAATACGGTTTAAAAGAGGTAAAAACTTTCAAAAAATTTCTTCTTCTTTATAACCAAATTTTAGGTTTCTTCATCACTAAGAAACAAAGTTGAAAGACTATTAATTAATGAAACATATTTTTTATCTATTGGAAATAATTAAAATTAAATGATCAAGCTCGATATTATTTTTATTCACCATATTCGCATAATATTATGGTATTAAAATATGTAAACCATTTCAAAAGATTGCTTCTTCTCCGTCACCAAATTTTAGGTTTCGTTATCACTAAGTAATTAAAATATAAGACTATAAGTTAACGACACATATTTTTTATATATTAGTAATAACTAAAATTAAATGATCAAGCTCGACATTATTTCTATTCCACATATTCACCTTATATTATGGTATAATATATATAAAAACATTTCAATATGTTTCAACTTCTGCATCACGAAATTTAAGGTTACTTCATCTCTAATTAACTTAGTTAAAAGTATTTAAATTAATGATGCATATTTGATATATATTGGTTATAATTAAAATTAAATGATCGAGCTCGATATTATTTGTATTCACCATAGTCACATTATATTATGGTATGATATATGTAAAACATTTCAAAAGGTTGCTTCTTCTCCGTCACCAAATTTTAGGTTTTGTTCATCACTAAGTAACTAAGTTAAAACACTATAATTTAACGACACATATTTTTTATATATTGGTAATAATTAAAATTAAATGATCAAGCTCAATATTATTCTTATTCACCATATTCACATTATATTATGGTATAATATAAATAAACATTTCCATATTTTTCATCTTCTCCATCACGAAATTTAAGATAACTTCATCACTAAGTAACTAAGTTAAAAGTATTTAAATTAATGATGCATATTTGATATATATTGGTTATAAATAAAATTAAATGACCAAGCTGGATATTGTTTTTATTCACCATATTTATAATGTAATACGGTTTAAAAGAGGTAAAAACTTTCAAAAAATTTCTTCTTCTTTATAACCAAATTTTAGGTTTCTTCATCACTAAGAAACAAAGTTGAAAGACTATAAATTAATGACACATATTTTTTATCTATTGGAAATAATTAAAAATAAATGATCAAGATCGATATTATTTTTATTCACCATATTCGCATAATATTATGGTATTAAAATATGTAAACCATTTCAAAAGATTGCTTCTTCTCCGTCACCAAATTTTAGGTTTCGTTATCACTAAGTAATTAAAATATAAGACTATAAGTTAACGACACATATTTTTTATATATTAGTAATAACTAAAATTAAATGATCAAGCTCGACATTATTTCTATTCCACATATTCACCTTATATTATGGTATAATATATATAAAAACATTTCAATATGTTTCAACTTCTGCATCACGAAATTTAAGGTTACTTCATCTCTAATTAACTAAGTTAAAAGTATTTAAATTAATGATGCATATTTGATATATATTGGTTATAATTAAAATTAAATGATCGAGCTCGATATTATTTGTATTCACCATAGTCACATTATATTATGGTATGATATATGTAAAACATTTCAAAAGGTTGCTTCTTCTCCGTCACAAAATTTTAGGTTTTGTTCATCACTAAGTAACTAAGTTAAAACACTATAATTTAACGACACATATTTTTTATATATTGGTAATAATTAAAATTAAATGATCAAGCTCAATATTATTCTTATTCACCATATTCACATTATATTATGGTATAATATAAATAAACATTTCCATATTTTTCATCTTCTCCATCACGAAATTTAAGATAACTTCAAAACTAAGTAACTAAGTTAAAAGTATTTAAATTAATGATGCATATTTGATATATATTGGTTATAAATAAAATTAAATGACCAAGCTTGATATTGTTTTTATTCACCATATTTATAATGTAATACGGTTTAAAAGAGGTAAAAACTTTCAAAAAATTTCTTCTTCTTTATAACCAAATTTTAGGTTTCTTCATCACTAAGAAACAAAGTTGAAAGACTATTAATTAATGAAACATATTTTTTATCTATTGGAAATAATTAAAATTAAATGATCAAGCTCGATATTATTTTTATTCACCATATTCGCATAATATTATGGTATTAAAATATGTAAACCATTTCAAAAGATTGCTTCTTCTCCGTCACCAAATTTTAGGTTTCGTTATCACTAAGTAATTAAAATATAAGACTATAAGTTAACGACACATATTTTTTATATATTAGTAATAACTAAAATTAAATTATCAAGCTCGACATTATTTCTATTCCACATATTCACCTTATATTATGGTATAATATATATAAAAACATTTCAATATGTTTCAACTTCTGCATCACGAAATTTAAGGTTACTTCATCTCTAATTAACTTAGTTAAAAGTATTTAAATTAATGATGCATATTTGATATATATTGGTTATAATTAAAATTAAATGATCGAGCTCGATATTATTTGTATTCACCATAGTCACATTATATTATGGTATGATATATGTAAAACATTTCAAAAGGTTGCTTCTTCTCCGTCACCAAATTTTAGGTTTTGTTCATCACTAAGTAACTAAGTTAAAACACTATAATTTAACGACACATATTTTTTATATATTGGTAATAATTAAAATTAAATGATCAAGCTCAATATTATTCTTATTCACCATATTCACATTATATTATGGTATAATATAAATAAACATTTCCATATTTTTCATCTTCTCCATCACGAAATTTAAGATAACTTCATCACTAAGTAACTAAGTTAAAAGTATTTAAATTAATGATGCATATTTGATATATATTGGTTATAAATAAAATTAAATGACCAAGCTTGATATTGTTTTTATTCACCATATTTATAATGTAATACGGTTTAAAAGAGGTAAAAACTTTCAAAAAATTTCTTCTTCTTTATAACCAAATTTTAGGTTTCTTCATCACTAAGAAACAAAGTTGAAAGACTATTAATTAATGAAACATATTTTTTATCTATTGGAAATAATTAAAATTAAATGATCAAGCTCGATATTATTTTTATTCACCATATTCTCATAATATTATGGTATTAAAATATGTAAACCATTTCAAAAGATTGCTTCTTCTCCGTCACCAAATTTTAGGTTTCGTTATCACTAAGTAATTAAAATATAAGACTATAAGTTAACGACACATATTTTTTATATATTAGTAATAACTAAAATTAAATGATCAAGCTCGACATTATTTCTATTCCACATATTCACCTTATATTATGGTATAATATATATAAAAACATTTCAATATGTTTCAACTTCTCCATCACGAAATTTAAGGTTACTTCATCTCTAATTAACTAAGTTAAAAGTATTTAAATTAATGATGCATATTTGATATATATTGGTTATAATTAAAATTAAATGATCGAGCTCGATATTATTTGTATTCACCATAGTCACATTATATTATGGTATGATATATGTAAAACATTTCAAAAGGTTGCTTCTTCTCCGTCACCAAATTTTAGGTTTTGTTCATCACTAAGTAACTAAGTTAAAACACTATAAATTAATGACACATATTTTTTATATATTGGTAATAATTAAAATTAAATGACCAAGCTCGATATTATTCTTATTCACCCTATTCACATTATATTATCGTATAACATCAATAAACATTTCCATTTTTTTCATCTTCTCCATCACGAAATTTAAGGTAACTTCATCACTAAGTAACTAAGTTAAAAGTCCTTAAATTAATGATGCATATTTGATATATATTTGTTATAAATAAAATTAAATGATCAAGCTTGATATTGTTTTTATTCACCATATTTATAATGTAATATGGTGTAAAAGAGGTAGAAACCTTCAATATTTTTCTCCTTCTTTATAACCAAATTTTAGGTTTCTTCATCACGAAGAAACAAAGTTGAAAGACTATAAATTAATGACACCTATTTTTTATCTATTGGTAATAATAAAAATTAAATGATCAAGCTCGGTATTATTTTTATTCACCATATTCGCATTATATTATGGTATTAAAATATGTAAACCATTTCAAAAGATTACTTCCTCTCCGTCACCAAATTTTAGGTTTCGTTATCACTAAGTAACTAAGTTATAAGACTATAAGTTAATGACACATATTTTTTTCCATATTGGTAATAATTAAATTTAAATGATCAAGCTCGATATTATACTTATTCACCATAGTCACATTATATTATGGTATAATATATATAAACATTTCATTATTTTTCATTTTATCCATCACAAAATTTAAGGTTACTTCATCACTAACTAACTAAGTTAAAAGTCTTTAAATAAATGATGCATATTTAGTATATATTGGTTATAATTAATATTAAATGATCAAGCTCGATATTGTTTTTATTCACCATATTTATAATGTAATACAGTTTAAAAGTGATAAAATCTTTCAATATTTTTCTTCTTCTTTATTAACAAATTTTAGGTTTCTTCATCACTAAGAAACTAAGTTGAAAGACTATAAATTAATGACACATATTTTTTATCTATTGGTAATAATTAAAATTAAATGATCAAGCTAGATATTATTTTTGTTCACCATATTCGCATAATGTTATGGTAATAAAATATGTAAACCATTTAAAAAGATTGCTTCTTCTCCGTCACCAAATTTTAGGTTTCTTCATCACTAAGTAACTAAGTTATAAGACTAAAAGTTAATGACACATATTTTTTATATATTGGTAATAATTAAAATTAAATGATCAAGATCGATATTATAATTATTCACCATAGTCACATTATATTATGGTATAATATATATATAAACATTTCAATATTTTTCATCTTCTGCATCACAAAATTTAAGGTTACTTCATCACTAAGTAACTAAGTTAAAACTCTTTAAATAAATGATGCATATTTAGTATATATTGGTTATAATTAAAATTAAATGATCAAGCTTGATATTGTTTTTATTCACCATAGTCACATTATATTATAGTATGATATATGTAAAACATTTCAAAAGGTTGCTTCTTCTCCATCACCAAATTTTAGGTTTTGACATCACTAAGTAACTAAGTTAAAACACTATAATTTAACGACACATATTTTTTATATATTGGTAATAATTAAAATTAAATGATCAAGTTTAATATTATTCTTATTCACCATATTCACATTATATTATGGTATAATATAAATAAACATTTCCATATTTTTCATCTTCTCCATCACGAAATTTAAGATAACTTCATCACTAAGCAACTAAGTTAAAAGTCTTTAAATTAATGATGCATATTTGATATATATTGGTTATAAATAAAATTAAATGATCAAGCTTGATATTGTTTTTATTCACCATATTTATAATGTAATACGGTTTAAAAGAGGTAAAAACTTTGCATATTTTTCTTCTTCTTTATAACCAAATTTTAGGTTTCTTCATAACTAAGAAACAAAGTTGAAAGACTATAAATTAATGACACATATTTTTTATCTATTGGAAATAATTAAAATTAAATGATCAAGCTCGATATTATTTTTATTCACCATATTCGCATAATATTATGTTATTAAAATATGTAAACCATTTCAAAAGATTGCTTCTTCTCCGTCACCAAATTTTAGGTTTCGTTATCACTAAGTAATTAAAATATAAGACTATAAGTTAACGACACATATTTTTTATATATTAGTAATAACTAAAATTAAATGATCAAGCTCGACATTATTTCTATTCCACATATTCGCCTTATATTATGGTATAATATATATAAAAACATTTCAATATGTTTCAACTTCTCCATCACGAAATTTAAGGTTACTTCATCACTAATTAACTAAGTTAAAAGTATTTAAATTAATGATGCATATTTGATATATATTGGTTATAATTAAAATTAAATGATCGAGCTCGATATTATTTGTATTCACCATAGTCACATTATATTATGGTATGATATATGTAAAACATTTCAAAAGGTTGCTTCTTCTCCGTCACCAAATTTTAGGTTTTGTTCATCACTAAGTAACTAAGTTAAAACACTATAATTTAACGACACATATTTTTTATATATTGGTAATAATTAAAATTAAATGATCAAGTTTAATATTATTCTTATTCACCATATTCACATTATATTATGGTATAATATAAATAAATATTTCCATATTTTTCATCTTCTGCATCACGAAATTTAAGATAACTTCATCACTAAGCAACTAAGTTAAAAGTCTTTAAATTAATGATGCATATTTGATATATATTGGTTATAAATAAAATTAAATGATCAAGCTTGATATTGTTTTTATTCACCATATTTAAAATGTAATACGGTTTAAAAGAGGTAAAAACTTTCAATATTTTTCTTCTTCTTTATAACCAAATTTTAGGTTTCTTCATCACTAAGAAACAAAGTTGAAAGACTATAAATTAATGACACATATTTTTTATCTATTGGAAATAATTAAAAATAAATGATCAAGCTCGATATTATTTTTAATTCACCATATTCGCATAATATTATGGTATTAAAATATGTAAACCATTTCAAAAGATTGCTTCTTCTCCGTCACCAAATTTTAGGTTTCGTTATCACTAAGTAATTAAAATATAAGACTATAAGTTAACGACACTTATTTTTTATATATTAGTAATAACTAAAATTAAATGATCAAGCTCGACATATTTCTATTCCACATATTCACCTTATATTATGGTATAACATATATAAAAACATTTCAATATGTTTCAACTTCTCCATCACGAAATTTAAGGTTACTTCATCTCTAATTAACTAAGTTAAAAGTATTTAAATTAATGATGCATATTTGATATATATTGGTTATAATTAAAATTAAATGATCGAGCTCGATATTATTTGTATTCACCATAGTCACATTATATTATGGTATGATATATGTAAAACATTTCAAAAGGTTGCTTCTTCTCCGTCACCAAATTTTAGGTTTTGTTCATCACTAAGTAACTAAGTTAAAACACTATAAATTAACGACACATATTTTTTATATATTGGTAATAATTAAAATTAAATGACCAAGCTCGATATTATTCTTATTCACCCTATTCACATTATATTATGGTATAACATCAATAAACATTTCCATATTTTTCATCTTCTCCATCACGAAATTTAATGTAACTTCATCACTAAGTAACTAAGTTAAAAGTCCTTAAATTAATGATGCATATTTGATATATATTTGTTATAAATAAAATTAAATGATCAAGCTCGATATTGTTTTTATTCACCATATTTATAATGTAATATGGTGTAAAAGAGGTAGAAACCTTCAATATTTTTCTCCTTCTTTATAACCAAATTTTAGGTTTCTTCATCACGAAGAAACAAAGTTGAAAGACTATAAATTAATGACACCTATTTTTTATCTATTGGTAATAATAAAAATTAAATGATCAAGCTCGGTATTATTTTTATTCACCATATTCGCATTATATTATGGTATTAAAATATGTAAACCATTTCAAAAGATTACTTCCTCTCCGTCACCAAATTTTAGGTTTCGTTATCACTAAGTAACTAAGTTATAAGACTATAAGTTAATGACACATATTTTTTCCATATTGGTAATAATTAAATTTAAATGATCAAGCTCGATATTATACTTATTCACCATAGTCACATTATATTATGGTATAATATATATAAACATTTCATTATTTTTCATTTTATCCATCACAAAATTTAAGGTTACTTCATCACTAAGTAACTAAGTTAAAAGTCTTTAAATAAATGATGCATATTTAGTATATATTGGTTATAATTAATATTAAATGATCAAGCTCGATATTGTTTTTATTCACCATATTTATAATGTAATACAGTTTAAAAGTGATAAAATCTTTCAATATTTTTCTTCTTCTTTATTAACAAATTTTAGGTTTCTTCATCACTAAGAAACTAAGTTGAAAGACTATAAATTAATGACACATATTTTTTATCTATTGGTAATAATTAAAATTAAATGATCAAGCTAGATATTATTTTTGTTCACCATATTCGCATAATGTTATGGTAATAAAATATGTAAACCATTTTAAAAAGATTGCTTCTTCTCCGTCACCAAATTTTAGGTTTCTTCATCACTAATTAACTAAGTTATAAGACTAAAAGTTAATGACACATATTTTTTATATATTGGTAATAATTAAAATTAAATGATCAAGATCGATATTATAATTATTCACCATAGTCACATTATATTATGGTATAATATATATATAAACATTTCAATATTTTTCATCTTCTCCATCACAAAATTTAAGGTTACTTCATCACTAAGTAACTAAGTTAAAACTCTTTAAATAAATGATGCATATTTAGTATATATTGGTTATAATTAAAATTAAATGATCAAGCTTGATATTGTTTTTATTCACCATAGTCACATTATATTATAGTATGATATATGTAAAACATTTCAAAAGGTTGCTTCTTCTCCATCACCAAATTTTAGGTTTTGACATCACTAAGTAACTAAGTTAAAACACTATAATTTAACGACACATATTTTTTATATATTGGTAATAATTAAAATTAAATGATCAAGTTTAATATTATTCTTATTCACCATATTCACATTATATTATGGTATAATATAAATAAACATTTCCATATTTTTCATCTTCTCCATCACGAAATTTAAGATAACTTCATCACTAAGCAACTAAGTTAAAAGTCTTTAAATTAATGATGCATATTTGATATATATTGGTTATAAATAAAATTAAATGATCAAGCTTGATATTGTTTTTATTCACCATATATATAATGTATTACGGTTTAAAAGAGGTAAAAACTTTGCATATTTTTCTTCTTCTTTATAACCAAATTTTAGGTTTCTTCATAACTAAGAAACAAAGTTGAAAGACTATAAATTAATGACACATATTTTTTATCTATTGGAAATAATTAAAATTAAATGATCAAGCTCGATATTATTTTTATTCACCATATTCGCATAATATTATGTTATTAAAATATGTAAACCATTTCAAAAGATTGCTTCTTCTCCGTCACCAAATTTTAGGTTTCGTTATCACTAAGTAATTAAAATATAAGACTATAAGTTAACGACACATATTTTTATATATTAGTAATAACTAAAATTAAATGATCAAGCTCGACATTATTTCTATTCCACATATTCGCCTTATATTATGGTATAATATATATAAAAACATTTCAATATGTTTCAACTTCTCCATCACGAAATTTAAGGTTACTTCATCACTAATTAACTAAGTTAAAAGTATTTAAATTAATGATGCATATTTGATATATATTGGTTATAATTAAAATTAAATGATCGAGCTCGATATTATTTGTATTCACCATAGTCACATTATATTATGGTATGATATATGTAAAACATTTCAAAAGGTTGCTTCTTCTCCGTCACCAAATTTTAGGTTTTGTTCATCACTAAGTAACTAAGTTAAAACACTATAATTTAACGACACATATTTTTTATATATTGGTAATAATTAAAATTAAATGATCAAGTTTAATATTATTCTTATTCACCATATTCACATTATATTATGGTATAATATAAATAAATATTTCCATATTTTTCATCTTCTGCATCACGAAATTTAAGATAACTTCATCACTAAGCAACTAAGTTAAAAGTCTTTAAATTAATGATGCATATTTGATATATATTGGTTATAAATAAAATTAAATGATCAAGCTTGATATTGTTTTTATTCACCATATTTATAATGTAATACGGTTTAAAAGAGGTAAAAACTTTCAATATTTTTCTTCTTCTTTATAACCAAATTTTAGGTTTCTTCATCACTAAGAAACAAAGTTGAAAGACTATAAATTAATGACACATATTTTTTATCTATTGGAAATAATTAAAAATAAATGATCAAGCTCGATATTATTTTTATTCACCATATTCGCATAATATTATGGTATTAAAATATGTAAACCATTTCAAAAGATTGCTTCTTCTCCGTCACCAAATTTTAGGTTTCGTTATCACTAAGTAATTAAAATATAAGACTATAAGTTAACGACACTTATTTTTTATATATTAGTAATAACTAAAATTAAATGATCAAGCTCGACATTATTTCTATTCCACATATTCACCTTATATTATGGTATAACATATATAAAAACATTTCAATATGTTTCAACTTCTCCATCACGAAATTTAAGGTTACTTCATCTCTAATTAACTAAGTTAAAAGTATTTAAATTAATGATGCATATTTGATATATATATTGGTTATAATTAAAATTAAATGATCGAGCTCGATATTATTTGTATTCACCATAGTCACATTATATTATGGTATGATATATGTAAAACATTTCAAAAGGTTGCTTCTTCTCCGTCACCAAATTTTAGGTTTTGTTCATCACTAAGTAACTAAGTTAAAACACTATAAATTAACGACACATATTTTTTATATATTGGTAATAATTAAAATTAAATGACCAAGCTCGATATTATTCTTATTCACCCTATTCACATTATATTATGGTATAACATCAATAAACATTTCCATATTTTTCATCTTCTCCATCACGAAATTTAATGTAACTTCATCACTAAGTAACTAAGTTAAAAGTCCTTAAATTAATGATGCATATTTGATATATATTTGTTATAAATAAAATTAAATGATCAAGCTCGATATTGTTTTTATTCACCATATTTATAATGTAATATGGTGTAAAAGAGGTAGAAACCTTCAATATTTTTCTCCTTCTTTATAACCAAATTTTAGGTTTCTTCATCACGAAGAAACAAAGTTGAAAGACTATAAATTAATGACACCTATTTTTTATCTATTGGTAATAATAAAAATTAAATGATCAAGCTCGGTATTATTTTTATTCACCATATTCGCATTATATTATGGTATTAAAATATGTAAACCATTTCAAAAGATTACTTCCTCTCCGTCACCAAATTTTAGGTTTCGTTATCACTAAGTAACTAAGTTATAAGACTATAAGTTAATGACACATATTTTTTCCATATTGGTAATAATTAAATTTAAATGATCAAGCTCGATATTATACTTATTCACCATAGTCACATTATATTATGGTATAATATATATAAACATTTCATTATTTTTCATTTTATCCATCACAAAATTTAAGGTTACTTCATCACTAAGTAACTAAGTTAAAAGTCTTTAAATAAATGATGCATATTTAGTATATATTGGTTATAATTAATATTAAATGATCAATCTCGATATTGTTTTTATTCACCATATTTATAATGTAATACAGTTTAAAAGTGATAAAATCTTTCAATATTTTTCTTCTTCTTTATTAACAAATTTTAGGTTTCTTCATCACTAAGAAACTAAGTTGAAAGACTATAAATTAATGACACATATTTTTTATCTATTGGTAATAATTAAAATTAAATGATCAAGCTAGATATTATTTTTGTTCACCATATTCGCATAATGTTATGGTAATAAAATATGTAAACCATTTAAAAAGATTGCTTCTTCTCCGTCACCAAATTTTAGGTTTCTTCATCACTAAGTAACTAAGTTATAAGACTAAAAGTTAATGACACATATTTTTTATATATTGGTAATAATTAAAATTAAATGATCAAGATCGATATTATAATTATTCACCATAGTCACATTATATTATGGTATAATATATATATAAACATTTCAATATTTTTCATCTTCTGCATCACAAAATTTAAGGTTACTTCATCACTAAGTAACTAAGTTAAAACTCTTTAAATAAATGATGCATATTTAGTATATATTGGTTATAATTAAAATTAAATGATCAAGCTTGATATTGTTTTTATTCACCATAGTCACATTATATTATAGTATGATATATGTAAAACATTTCAAAAGGTTGCTTCTTCTCCATCACCAAATTTTAGGTTTTGACATCACTAAGTAACTAAGTTAAAACACTATAATTTAACGACACATATTTTTTATATATTGGTAATAATTAAAATTAAATGATCAAGTTTAATATTATTCTTATTCACCATATTCACATTATATTATGGTATAATATAAATAAACATTTCCCTATTTTTCATCTTCTCCATCACGAAATTTAAGATAACTTCATCACTAAGCAACTAAGTTAAAAGTCTTTAAATTAATGATGCATATTTGATATATATTGGTTATAAATAAAATTAAATGATCAAGCTTGATATTGTTTTTATTCACCATATTTATAATGTAATACGGTTTAAAAGAGGTAAAAACTTTGCATATTTTTCTTCTTCTTTATAACCAAATTTTAGGTTTCTTCATAACTAAGAAACAAAGTTGAAAGACTATAAATTAATGACACATATTTTTTATCTATTGGAAATAATTAAAATTAAATGATCAAGCTCGATATTATTTTTATTCACCATATTCGCATAATATTATGTTATTAAAATATGTAAACCATTTCAAAAGATTGCTTCTTCTCCGTCACCAAATTTTAGGTTTCGTTATCACTAAGTAATTAAAATATAAGACTATAAGTTAACGACACATATTTTTTATATATTAGTAATAACTAAAATTAAATGATCAAGCTCGACATTATTTCTATTCCACATATTCGCCTTATATTATGGTATAATATATATAAAAACATTTCAATATGTTTCAACTTCTCCATCACGAAATTTAAGGTTACTTCATCACTAATTAACTAAGTTAAAAGTATTTAAATTAATGATGCATATTTGATATATATTGGTTATAATTAAAATTAAATGATCGAGCTCGATATTATTTGTATTCACCATAGTCACATTATATTATGGTATGATATATGTAAAACATTTCAAAAGGTTGCTTCTTCTCCGTCACCAAATTTTAGGTTTTGTTCATCACTAAGTAACTAAGTTAAAACACTATAATTTAACGACACATATTTTTTATATATTGGTAATAATTAAAATTAAATGATCAAGTTTAATATTATTCTTATTCACCATATTCACATTATATTATGGTATAATATAAATAAATATTTCCATATTTTTCATCTTCTGCATCACGAAATTTAAGATAACTTCATCACTAAGCAACTAAGTTAAAAGTCTTTAAATTAATGATGCATATTTGATATATATTGGTTATAAATAAAATTAAATGATCAAGCTTGATATTGTTTTTATTCACCATATTTATAATGTAATACGGTTTAAAAGAGGTAAAAACTTTCAATATTTTTCTTCTTCTTTATAACCAAATTTTAGGTTTCTTCATCACTAAGAAACAAAGTTGAAAGACTATAAATTAATGACACATATTTTTTATCTATTGGAAATAATTAAAAATAAATGATCAAGCTCGATATTATTTTTATTCACCATATTCGCATAATATTATGGTATTAAAATATGTAAACCATTTCAAAAGATTGCTTCTTCTCCGTCACCAAATTTTAGGTTTCGTTATCACTAAGTAATTAAAATATAAGACTATAAGTTAACGACACTTATTTTTTATATATTAGTAATAACTAAAATTAAATGATCAAGCTCGACATTATTTCTATTCCACATATTCACCTTATATTATGGTATAACATATATAAAAACATTTCAATATGTTTCAACTTCTCCATCACGAAATTTAAGGTTACTTCATCTCTAATTAACTAAGTTAAAAGTATTTAAATTAATGATGCATATTTGATATATATTGGTTATAATTAAAATAAAATGATCGAGCTCGATATTATTTGTATTCACCATAGTCACATTATATTATGGTATGATATATGTAAAACATTTCAAAAGGTTGCTTCTTCTCCGTCACCAAATTTTAGGTTTTGTTCATCACTAAGTAACTAAGTTAAAACACTATAAATTAACGACACATATTTTTTATATATTGGTAATAATTAAAATTAAATGACCAAGCTCGATATTATTCTTATTCACCCTATTCACATTATATTATGGTATAACATCAATAAACATTTCCATATTTTTCATCTTCTCCATCACGAAATTTAATGTAACTTCATCACTAAGTAACTAAGTTAAAAGTCCTTAAATTAATGATGCATATTTGATATATATTTGTTATAAATAAAATTAAATGATCAAGCTCGATATTGTTTTTATTCACCATATTTATAATGTAATATGGTGTAAAAGAGGTAGAAACCTTCAATATTTTTCTCCTTCTTTATAACCAAATTTTAGGTTTCTTCATCACGAAGAAACAAAGTTGAAAGACTATAAATTAATGACACCTATTTTTTATCTATTGGTAATAATAAAAATTAAATGATCAAGCTCGGTATTATTTTTATTCACCATATTCGCATTATATTATGGTATTAAAATATGTAAACCATTTCAAAAGATTACTTCCTCTCCGTCACCAAATTTTAGGTTTCGTTATCACTAAGTAACTAAGTTATAAGACTATAAGTTAATGACACATATTTTTTCCATATTGGTAATAATTAAATTTAAATGATCAAGCTCGATATTATACTTATTCACCATAGTCACATTATATTATGGTATAATATATATAAACATTTCATTATTTTTCATTTTATCCATCACAAAATTTAAGGTTACTTCATCACTAAGTAACTAAGTTAAAACTCTTTAAATAAATGATGCATATTTAGTATATATTGGTTATAATTAAAATTAAATGATCAAGCTTGATATTGTTTTTATTCACCATAGTCACATTATATTATAGTATGATATATGTAAAACATTTCAAAAGGTTGCTTCTTCTCCATCACCAAATTTTAGGTTTTGACATCACTAAGTAACTAAGTTAAAACACTATAATTTAACGACACATATTTTTTATATATTGGTAATAATTAAAATTAAATGATCAAGTTTAATATTATTCTTATTCACCATATTCACATTATATTATGGTATAATATAAATAAACATTTCCATATTTTTCATCTTCTCCATCACGAAATTTAAGATAACTTCATCACTAAGCAACTAAGTTAAAAGTCTTTAAATTAATGATGCATATTTGATATATATTGGTTATAAATAAAATTAAATGATCAAGCTTGATATTGTTTTTATTCACCATATTTATAATGTAATACGGTTTAAAAGAGGTAAAAACTTTGCATATTTTTCTTCTTCTTTATAACCAAATTTTAGGTTTCTTCATAACTAAGAAACAAAGTTGAAAGACTATAAATTAATGACACATATTTTTTATCTATTGGAAATAATTAAAATTAAATGATCAAGCTCGATATTATTTTTATTCACCATATTCGCAAAATATTATGTTATTAAAATATGTAAACCATTTCAAAAGATTGCTTCTTCTCCGTCACCAAATTTTAGGTTTCGTTATCACTAAGTAATTAAAATATAAGACTATAAGTTAACGACACATATTTTTTATATATTAGTAATAACTAAAATTAAATGATCAAGCTCGACATTATTTCTATTCCACATATTCGCCTTATATTATGGTATAATATATATAAAAACATTTCAATATGTTTCAACTTCTCCATCACGAAATTTAAGGTTACTTCATCACTAATTAACTAAGTTAAAAGTATTTAAATTAATGATGCATATTTGATATATATTGGTTATAATTAAAATTAAATGATCGAGCTCGATATTATTTGTATTCACCATAGTCACATTATATTATGGTATGATATATGTAAAACATTTCAAAAGGTTGCTTCTTCTCCGTCACCAAATTTTAGGTTTTGTTCATCACTAAGTAACTAAGTTAAAACACTATAATTTAACGACACATATTTTTTATATATTGGTAATAATTAAAATTAAATGATCAAGTTTAATATTATTCTTATTCACCATATTCACATTATATTATGGTATAATATAAATAAATATTTCCATATTTTTCATCTTCTGCATCACGAAATTTAAGATAACTTCATCACTAAGCAACTAAGTTAAAAGTCTTTAAATTAATGATGCATATTTGATATATATTGGTTATAAATAAAATTAAATGATCAAGCTTGATATTGTTTTTATTCACCATATTTATAATGTAATACGGTTTAAAAGAGGTAAAAACTTTCAATATTTTTCTTCTTCTTTATAACCAAATTTTAGGTTTCTTCATCACTAAGAAACAAAGTTGAAAGACTATAAATTAATGACACATATTTTTTATCTATTGGAAATAATTAAAAATAAATGATCAAGCTCGATATTATTTTTATTCACCATATTCGCATAATATTATGGTATTAAAATATGTAAACCATTTCAAAAGATTGCTTCTTCTCCGTCACCAAATTTTAGGTTTCGTTATCACTAAGTAATTAAAATATAAGACTATAAGTTAACGACACTTATTTTTTATATATTAGTAATAACTAAAATTAAATGATCAAGCTCGACATTATTTCTATTCCACATATTCACCTTATATTATGGTATAACATATATAAAAACATTTCAATATGTTTCAACTTCTCCATCACGAAATTTAAGGTTACTTCATCTCTAATTAACTAAGTTAAAAGTATTTAAATTAATGATGCATATTTGATATATATTGGTTATAATTAAAATTAAATGATCGAGCTCGATATTATTTGTATTCACCATAGTCACATTATATTATGGTATGATATATGTAAAACATTTCAAAAGGTTGCTTCTTCTCCGTCACCAAATTTTAGGTTTTGTTCATCACTAAGTAACTAAGTTAAAACACTATAATTTAACGACACATATTTTTTATATATTGGTAATAATTAAAATTAAATGATCAAGTTTAATATTATTCTTATTCACCATATTCACATTATATTATGGTATAATATAAATAAATATT
Source organism: Vicia faba (assembly GCA_948472305.1). Classification (NCBI taxonomy): domain Eukaryota; kingdom Viridiplantae; phylum Streptophyta; class Magnoliopsida; order Fabales; family Fabaceae; genus Vicia; species Vicia faba. Next base: position 177,653 of record CATIWC010002925.1, on the reverse strand, counting down.
TCCATATTTTTCATCTTCTGCATCACGAAATTTAAGATAACTTCATCACTAAGCAACTAAGTTAAAAGTCTTTAAATTAATGATGCATATTTGATATATATTGGTTATAAATAAAATTAAATGATCAAGCTTGATATTGTTTTTATTCACCATATTTATAATGTAATACGGTTTAAAAGAGGTAAAAACTTTCAATATTTTTCTTCTTCTTTATAACCAAATTTTAGGTTTCTTCATCACTAAGAAACAAAGTTGAAAGACTATAAATTAATGACACATATTTTTTATCTATTGGAAATAATTAAAAATAAATGATCAACCTCGATATTATTTTTATTCACCATATTCGCATAATATTATGGTATTAAAATATGTAAACCATTTCAAAAGATTGCTTCTTCTCCGTCACCAAATTTTAGGTTTCGTTATCACTAAGTAATTAAAATATAAGACTATAAGTTAACGACACTTATTTTTTATATATTAGTAATAACTAAAATTAAATGATCAAGCTCGACATTATTTCTATTCCACATATTCACCTTATATTATGGTATAACATATATAAAAACATTTCAATATGTTTCAACTTCTCCATCACGAAATTTAAGGTTACTTCATCTCTAATTAACTAAGTTAAAAAGTATTTAAATTAATGATGCATATTTGATATATATTGGTTATAATTAAAATTAAATGATCGAGCTCGATATTATTTATATTCACCATAGTCACATTATATTATGGTATGATATATGTAAAACATTTCAAAAGGTTGCTTCTTCTCCGTCACCAAATTTTAGGTTTTGTTCATCACTAAGTAACTAAGTTAAAACACTATAAATTAATGACACATATTTTTTATATATTGGTAATAATTAAAATTAAATGACCAAGCTCGATATTATTCTTATTCACCCTATTCACATTATATTATGGTATAACATCAATAAACATTTCCATATTTTTCATCTTCTCCATCACGAAATTTAATATAACTTCATCACTAAGTAACTAAGTTAAAAGTCCTTAAATTAATGATGCATATTTGATATATATTTGTTATAAATAAAATTAAATGATCAAGCTTGATATTGTTTTTATTCACCATATTTATAATGTAATATGGTGTAAAAGAGGTAGAAACCTTCAATATTTTTCTCCTTCTTTATAACCAAATTTTAGGTTTCTTCATCACGAAGAAACAAAGTTGAAAGACTATAAATTAATGACACCTATTTTTTATCTATTGGTAATAATAAAAATTAAATGATCAAGCTCGGTATTATTTTTATTCACCATATTCGCATTATATTATGGTATTAAAATATGTAAACCATTTCAAAAGATTACTTCCTCTCCGTCACCAAATTTTAGGTTTCGTTATCACTAAGTAACTAAGTTATAAGACTATAAGTTAATGACACATATTTTTTCCATATTGGTAATAATTAAATTTAAATGATCAAGCTCGATATTATACTTATTCACCATAGTCACATTATATTATGGTATAATATATATAAACATTTCATTATTTTTCATTTTATCCATCACAAAATTTAAGGTTACTTCATCACTAAGTAACTAAGTTAAAAGTCTTTAAATAAATGATGCATATTTAGTATATATTGGTTATAATTAATATTAAATGATCAAGCTCGATATTGTTTTTATTCACCATATTTATAATGTAATACAGTTTAAAAGTGATAAAATCTTTCAATATTTTTCTTCTTCTTTATTAACAAATTTTAGGTTTCTTCATCACTAAGAAACTAAGTTGAAAGACTATAAATTAATGACACATATTTTTTATCTATTGGTAATAATTAAAATTAAATGATCAAGCTAGATATTATTTTTGTTCACCATATTCGCATAATGTTATGGTAATAAAATATGTAAACCATTTAAAAAGATTGCTTCTTCTCCGTCACCAAATTTTAGGTTTCTTCATCACTAAGTAACTAAGTTATAAGACTAAAAGTTAATGACACATATTTTTTTTATATTGGTAATAATTAAAATTAAATGATCAAGATCGATATTATAATTATTCACCATAGTCACATTATATTATGGTATAATATATATATAAACATTTCAATATTTTTCATCTTCTGCATCACAAAATTTAAGGTTACTTCATCACTAAGTAACTAAGTTAAAACTCTTTAAATAAATGATGCATATTTAGTATATATTGGTTATAATTAAAATTAAATGATCAAGCTTGATATTGTTTTTATTCACCATAGTCACATTATATTATAGTATGATATATGTAAAACATTTCAAAAGGTTGCTTCTTCTCCATCACCAAATTTTAGGTTTTGACATCACTAAGTAACTAAGTTAAAACACTATAATTTAACGACACATATTTTTTATATATTGGTAATAATTAAAATTAAATGATCAAGTTTAATATTATTCTTATTCACCATATTCACATTATATTATGGTATAATATAAATAAACATTTCCATATTTTTCATCTTCTCCATCACGAAATTTAAGATAACTTCATCACTAAGCAACTAAGTTAAAAGTCTTTAAATTAATGATGCATATTTGATATATATTGGTTATAAATAAAATTAAATGATCAAGCTTGATATTGTTTTTATTCACCATATTTATAATGTAATACGGTTTAAAAGAGGTAAAAACTTTGCATATTTTTCTTCTTCTTTATAACCAAATTTTAGGTTTCTTCATAACTAAGAAACAAAGTTGAAAGACTATAAATTAATGACACATATTTTTTATCTATTGGAAATAATTAAAATTAAATGATCAAGCTCGATATTATTTTTATTCACCATATTCGCATAATATTATGTTATTAAAATATGTAAACCATTTCAAAAGATTGCTTCTTCTCCGTCACCAAATTTTAGGTTTCGTTATCACTAAGTAATTAAAATATAAGACTATAAGTTAACGACACATATTTTTTATATATTAGTAATAACTAAAATTAAATGATCAAGCTCGACATTATTTCTATTCCACATATTCGCCTTATATTATGGTATAATATATATAAAAACATTTCAATATGTTTCAACTTCTCCATCACGAAATTTAAGGTTACTTCATCACTAATTAACTAAGTTAAAAGTATTTAAATTAATGATGCATATTTGATATATATTGGTTATAATTAAAATTAAATGATCGAGCTCGATATTATTTGTATTCACCATAGTCACATTATATTATGGTATGATATATGTAAAACATTTCAAAAGGTTGCTTCTTCTCCGTCACCAAATTTTAGGTTTTGTTCATCACTAAGTAACTAAGTTAAAACACTATAATTTAACGACACATATTTTTTATATATTGGTAATAATTAAAATTAAATGATCAAGCTCAATATTATTCTTATTCACCATATTCACATTATATTATGGTATAATATAAATAAACATTTCCATATTTTTCATCTTCTCCATCACGAAATTTAAGGTAACTTCATCACTAAGTAACTAAGTTAAAAGTCCTTAAATTAATGATGCATATTTGATATATATTTGTTATAAATAAAATTAAATGATCAAGCTCGATATTGTTTTTATTCACCATATTTATAATGTAATATGGTGTAAAAGAGGTAGAAACCTTCAATATTTTTCTCCTTCTTTATAACCAAATTTTAGGTTTCTTCATCACTAAGAAACAAAGTTTAAAGACTATAAATTAATGACACCTATTTTTTATCTATTGGTAATAATAAAAATTAAATGATCAAGCTCGGTTTTTTTTTTATTCACCATATTCGCATTATATTATGGTATTAAAATATGTAAACCATTTCAAAAGATTACTTCCTCTCCGTCACCAAATTTTAGGTTTCGTTATCACTAAGTAACTAAGTTATAAGACTATAAGTTAACGACACATATTTTTTATATATTGGTAATAATTAAAATTAAATGACCAAACTCGATATTATTCTTATTCACCATATTGACATTATATTATGGTATAATATATATAAACATTTCATTATTTTTCATTTTATCCATCACAAAATTTAAGGTTACTTCATCACTAAGTAACTAAGTTAAAAGTCTTTAAATAAATGATGCATATTTAGTATATATTGGTTATAATTAATATTAAATGATCAAGCTCGATATTGTTTTTATTCACCATATTTATAATGTAATACAGTTTAAAAGTGATAAAATCTTTCAATATTTTTCTTCTTCTTTATTAACAAATTTTAGGTTTCTTCATCACTAAGAAACTAAGTTGAAAGACTATAAATTAATGACACATATTTTTTATCTATTGGTAATAATTAAAATTAAATGATCAAGCTAGATATTATTTTTGTTCACCATATTCGCATAATGTTATGGTAATAAAATATGTAAACCATTTAAAAAGATTGCTTCTTCTCCGTCACCAAATTTTAGGTTTCTTCATCACTAAGTAACTAAGTTATAAGACTAAAAGTTAATGACACATATTTTTTATATATTGGTAATAATTAAAATTAAATGATCAAGATCGATATTATAATTATTCACCATAGTCACATTATATTATGGTATAATATATATATAAACATTTCAATATTTTTCATCTTCTCCATCACAAAATTTAAGGTTACTTCATCACTAAGTAACTAAGTTAAAACTCTTTAAATAAATGATGCATATTTAGTATATATTGGTTATAATTAAAATTAAATGATCAAGCTTGATATTGTTTTTATTCACCATAGTCACATTATATTATAGTATGATATATGTAAAACATTTCAAAAGGTTGCTTCTTCTCCATCACCAAATTTTAGGTTTTGACATCACTAAGTAACTAAGTTAAAACACTATAATTTAACGACACATATTTTTTATATATTGGTAATAATTAAAATTAAATGATCAAGTTTAATATTATTCTTATTCACCATATTCACATTATATTATGGTATAATATAAATAAACATTTCCATATTTTTCATCTTCTCCATCATGAAATTTAAGATAACTTCATCACTAAGCAACTAAGTTAAAAGTCTTTAAATTAATGATGCATATTTGATATATATTGGTTATAAATAAAATTAAATGACCAAGCTTGATATTGTTTTTATTCACCATATTTATAATGTAATACGGTTTAAAAGAGGTAAAAACTTTGCATATTTTTCTTCTTCTTTATAACCAAATTTTAGGTTTCTTCATAACTAAGAAACAAAGTTGAAAGACTATAAATTAATAACACATATTTTTTATCTATTGGAAATAATTAAAATTAAATGATCAAGCTCGATATTATTTTTATTCACCATATTCGCATAATATTATGTTATTAAAATATGTAAACCATTTCAAAAGATTGCTTCTTCTCCGTCACCAAATTTTAGGTTTCGTTATCACTAAGTAATTAAAATATAAGACTATAAGTTAACGACACATATTTTTTATATATTAGTAATAACTAAAATTAAATGATCAAGCTCGACATTATATCTATTCCACATATTCGCCTTATATTATGGTATAATATATATAAAAACATTTCAATATGTTTCAACTTCTCCATCACGAAATTTAAGGTTACTTCATCACTAATTAACTAAGTTAAAAGTATTTAAATTAATGATGCATATTTGATATATATTGGTTATAATTAAAATTAAATGATCGAGCTCGATATTATTTGTATTCACCATAGTCACATTATATTATGGTATGATATATGTAAAACATTTCAAAAGGTTGCTTCTTCTCCGTCACCAAATTTTAGGTTTTGTTCATCACTAAGTAACTAAGTTAAAACACTATAATTTAACGACACATATTTTTTACATATTGGTAATAATTAAAATTAAATGATCAAGCTCAATATTATTCTTATTCACCATATTCACATTATATTATGGTATAATATAAATAAACATTTCCATATTTTTCATCTTCTCCATCACGAAATTTAAGGTAACTTCATCACTAAGTAACTAAGTTAAAAGTCCTTAAATTAATGATGCATATTTGATATATATTTGTTATAAATAAAATTAAATGATCAAGCTCGATATTGTTTTTATTCACCATATTTATAATGTAATATGGTGTAAAAGAGGTAGAAACCTTCAATATTTTTCTCCTTCTTTATAACCAAATTTTAGGTTTCTTCATCACTAAGAAACAAAGTTGAAAGACTATAAATTAATGACACCTATTTTTTATCTATTGGTAATAATAAAAATTAAATGATCAAGCTCGGTTTTTTTTTTATTCACCATATTTGCATTATATTATGGTATTAAAATATGTAAACCATTTCAAAAGATTACTTCCTCTCCGTCACCAAATTTTAGGTTTCGTTATCACTAAGTAACTAAGTTATAAGACTATAAGTTAACGACACATATTTTTTATATATTGGTAATAATTAAAATTAAATGACCAAGCTCGATATTATTCTTATTCACCATATTCACATTATATTATGGTATAATATATATAAACATTTCAATATTTTTCATCGTCTACATCACAAAATTTAGGTTACTTCATCACTAAGTAACAAAGTTAAAAGTCTTTAAATAAATGATGCATATTTAGTATATATTGGTTATAATTAAAATTAAATGATCAAGCTCGATATTGTTTTTATTCACCATAGTCACATTATATTATAGTATGATATATGTAAAACATTTCAAAAGGTTGCTTCTTCTCCATCACCAAATTTTAGGTTTTGACATCACTAAGTAACTAAGTTAAAACACTATAATTTAACGACACATATTTTTTATATATTGGTAATAATTAAAATTAAATGATCAAGTTTAATATTATTCTTATTCACCATATTCACATTATATTATGGTATAATATAAATAAACATTTCCATATTTTTCATCTTCTCCATCACGAAATTTAAGATAACTTCATCACTAAGCAACTAAGTTAAAAGTCTTTAAATTAATGATGCATATTTGATATATATTGGTTATAAATAAAATTAAATGATCAAGCTTGATATTGTTTTTATTCACCATATTTATAATGTAATACGGTTTAAAAGAGGTAAAAACTTTGCATATTTTTCTTCTTCTTTATAACCAAATTTCAGGTTTCTTCATCACTAAGAAACAAAGTTGAAAGACTATAAATTAATGAAACATATTTTTTATCTATTGGAAATAATTAAAATTAAATGATCAAGCTCGATATTATTTTTATTCAGCATATTCGCATAATATTATGGTATTAAAATATGTAAACCATTTCAAAAGATTGCTTCTTCTTCGTCACCAAATTTTAGGTTTCGTTATCACTAAGTAATTAAAATATAAGACTATAAGTTAACGACACATATTTTTTATATATTAGTAATAACTAAAATTAAATGATCAAGCTCGACATTATTTCTATTCCACATATTCACCTTATATTATGGTATAATATATATAAAAACATTTCAATATGTTTCAACTTCTCCATCACGAAATTTAAGGTTACTTCATCTCTAATTAACTAAGTTAAAAGTATTTAAATTAATGATGCATATTTGATATATATATTGGTTATAATTAAAATTAAATGATCGAGCTCGATATTATTTGTATTCACCATAGTCACATTATATTATGGTATGATATATGTAAAACATTTCAAAAGGTTGCTTCTTCTCCGTCACCAAATTTTAGGTTTTGTTCATCACTAAGTAACTAAGTTAAAACACTATAATTTAACGACACATATTTTTTATATATTGGTAATAATTAAAATTAAATGATCAAGCTCAATATTATTCTTATTCACCATATTCACATTATATTATGGTATAATATAAATAAACATTTCCATATTTTTCATCTTCTCCATCACGAAATTTAAGATAACTTCATCACTAAGTAACTAAGTTAAAAGTCCTTAAATTAATGATGCATATTTGATATATATTTGTTATAAATAAAATTAAATGATCAAGCTCGATATTGTTTTTATTCACCATATTTATAATGTAATATGGTGTAAAAGAGGTAGAAACCTTCAATATTTTTCTCCTTCTTTATAACCAAATTTTAGGTTTCTTCATCACTAAGAAACAAAGTTGAAAGACTATAAATTAATGACACATATTTTTTATCTATTGAAAATAATTAAAAATAAATGATCAAGCTCGATATTATTTTTATTCACCATATTCGCATAATATTATGGTATTAAAATATGTAAACCATTTCAAAAGATTGCTTCTTCTCCGTCACCAAATTTTAGGTTTCGTTATCACTAAGTAATTAAAATATAAGACTATAAGTTAACGACACATATTTTTTATATATTGGTAATAACTAAAATTAAATGATCAAGCTCGACATTATTTCTATTCCACATATTCACCTTATATTATGGTATAATATATATAAAAACATTTCAATATGTTTCAACTTCTCCATCACGAAATTTAAGGTTACTTCATCTCTAATTAACTAAGTTAAAAGTATTTAAATTAATGATGCATATTTGATATATATTGGTTATAATTAAAATTAAATGATGGAGCTCGATATTATTTGTATTCACCATAGTCACATTATAATATGGTATGATATATGTAAAACATTTCAAAAGGTTGCTTCTTCTCCGTCACCAAATTTTAGGTTTTGTTCATCACTATGTAACTAAGTTAAAACACTATAATTTAGCGACACATATTTTTTATATATTGGTAATAATTAAAATTAAATGATCAAGCTCAATATTATTCTTATTCACCATATTCACATTATATTATGGTATAATATAAATAAACATTTCCATATTTTTCATCTTCTCCATCACGAAATTTAAGATAACTTCATCACTAAGCAACTAAGTTAAAAGTCTTTAAATTAATGATGCATATTTGATATATATTGGTTATAAATAAAATAAAATGATCAAGCTTGATATTGTTTTTATTCACCATATTTATAATGTAATACGGTTTAAAAGAGGTAAAAACTTTCAATATTTTTCTTCTTCTTTATAACCAAATTTTAGGTTTCTTCATCACTAAGAAACAAAGTTGAAAGACTATAAATTAATGACACATATTTTTTATCTATTGGAAACAATTAAAAATAAATGATCAAGTTCGATATTATCTTTATTCACCATATTCGCATAATATTATGGTATTAAAATATGTAAACCATTTCAAAAGATTGCTTCTTCTCCGTCACCAAATTTTAGGTTTCGTTATCACTAAGTAATTAAAATATAAGACTATAATTTAACGACACATATTTTTTATATATTAGTAATAACTAAAATTAAATGATCAAGCTCGACATTATTTCTATTCCACATATTCACCTTATATTATGGTATAATATATATAAAAACATTTCAATATGTTTAAACTTCTCCATCACGAAATTTAAGGTTACTTCATCTCTAATTAACTAAGTTAAAAGTATTTAAATTAATGATGCATATTTGATATATATTGGTTATAATTAAAATTAAATGATCGAGCTCGATATTATTTGTATTCACCATAGTCACATTATATTATGGTATGATATATGTAAAACATTTCAAAAGGTTGCTTCTTCTCCGTCACCAAATATTAGGTTTTGTTCATCACTAAGTAACTAAGTTAAAACACTATAAATTAACGACACATATTTTTTATATATTGGTAATAATTAAAATTAAATGACCAAGCTCAATATTATTCTTATTCACCCTATTCACATTATATTATGGTATAACATCAATAAACATTTCCATATTTTTCATCTTCTCCATCACGAAATTTAAGGTAACTTCATCACTAAGTAACTAAGTTAAAAGTCCTTAAATTAATGATGCATATTTGATATATATTTGTTATAAATAAAATTAAATGATCAAGCTCGATATTGTTTTTATTCACCATATTTATAATGTAATATGGTGTAAAAGAGGTAGAAACCTTCAATATTTTTCTCCTTCTTTATAACCAAATTTTAGGTTTCTTCATCACTAAGAAACAAAGTTGAAAGACTATAAATTAATGACACCTATTTTTTATCTATTGGTAATAATAAAAATTAAATGATCAAGCTCGGTATTATTTTTATTCACCATACTCGCATTATATTATGGTATTAAAATATGTAAACCATTTCAAAAGATTACTTCCTCTCCGTCACCAAATTTTAGGTTTCGTTATCACTAAGTAACTAAGTTATAAGACTATAAGTTAATGACACATATTTTTTCCATATTGGTAATAATTAAATTTAAATGATCAAGCTCGATATTATACTTATTCACCATAGTCACATTATATTATGGTATAATATATATAAACATTTCATTATTTTTCATTTTATCCATCACAAAATTTAAGGTTACTTCATCACTAAGTAACTAAGTTAAAAGTCTTTAAATAAATGATGCATATTTAGTATATATTGGTTATAATTAATATTAAATGATCAAGCTTGATATTGTTTTTATTCACCATATTTATAATGTAATACGGTTTAAAAGTGATAAAATCTTTCAATAGTTTTCTTCTTCTTTATTAACAAATTTTAGGTTTCTTCATCATTAAGAAACTAAGTTGAAAGACTAAAAATTAATGACACATATTTTTTATCTATTGGTAATAATTTAAATTAACTGATCAAGCTAGATATTATTTTTGTTCACCATATTCGCATAATGTTATGGTAATAAAATATGTAAACCATTTAAAAAGATTGCTTCTTCTCCGTCACCAAATTTTAGGTTTCTTCATCACTAAGTAACTAAGTTATAAGACTAAAAGTTAATGACACATATTTTTTATATATTGGTAATAATTAAAATTAAATGATCAAGATCGATAGTATAATTATTCACCATAGTCACATTATATTATGGTATAATATATATAAACATTTCAATATTTTTCATCTTCTCCATCACAAAATTTAAGGTTACTTCATCACTAAGTAACTAAGTTAAAACTCTTTAAATAAATGATGCATATTTAGTATATATTGGTTATAATTAAAATTAAATGATCAAGCTTGATATTGTTTTTATTCACCATAGTCACATTATATTATAGTATGATATATGTAAAACATTTCAAAAGGTTGCTTCTTCTCCGTCACCAAATTTTAGGTTTTGACATCACTAAGTAACTAAGTTAAAACACTATAATTTAACGACACATATTTTTTATATATTGGTAATAATTAAAATTAAATGATCAAGTTTAATATTATTCTTATTCACCATATTCACATTATATTATGGTATAATATAAATAAACATTTCCATATTTTTCATCTTCTCCATCACGAAATTTAAGATAACTTCATCACTAAGTAACTAAGTTAAAAGTCTTTAAATTAATGATGCATATTTGATATATATAGGTTATAAATAAAATTAAATGATCAAGCTTGATATTGTTTTTATTCACCATATTTATAATGTAATACGGTTTAAAAGAGGTAAAAATTTTGCATATTTTTCTTCTTCTTTATAACCAAAATTTAGGTTTCTTCATAACTAAGAAACAAAGTTGAAAGACTATAAATTAATGACACATATTTTTTATCTATTGGAAATAATTAAAATTAAATGATCAAGCTCGATATTATTTTTATTCACCATATTCGCATAATATTATGGTATTAAAATAAGTAAACCATTTCAAAAGATTGCTTCTTCTCCGTCACCAAATTTTAGATTTCGTTATCACTAAGTAATTAAAATATAACACTATAAGTTAACGACACATATTTTTTATATATTAGTAATAACTAAAATTAAATGATCAAGCTCGACATTATTTCTATTCCACATATTCGCCTTATATTATGGTATAATATATATAAAAACATTTCAATATGTTTCAACTTCTCCATCACGAAATTTAAGGTTACTTCATCACTAATTTACTAAGTTAAAAGTATTTAAATTAATGATGCATATTTGATATATATTGGTTATAATTAAAATTAAATGATCGAGCTCGATATTACTTGTATTCACCATAGTCACATTATATTATGGTATGGTATATGTAAAACATTTCAAAAGGTTGCTTATTCTCCGTCACCAAATTTTAGGTTTTGTTCATCACTAAGTATCTAAGTTAAAACACTATAAATTAACGACACATATTTTTTATATATTGGTAATAATTAAAATTAAATGAACAAGCTCGATATTAATCTTATTCACCATATTCACATTATATTATGGTATAACATCAATAAACATATCCATATTTTTCATTTTCTCCATCACGAAATTTAAGGTAACTTCATCACTAAGTAACTAAGTTAATAGTCTTTAAATTAATGATGCATATTTGATATATATTTGTTATAAATAAAATTAAATGATCAAGCTCGATATTGTTTTTATTCACCATATTTATAATGTAATATGGTGTAAAAGAGGTAGAAACCTTCAATATTTTTCTTCTTCTTTATAACCAAATTTTAGGTTTCTTCATCACTAAGAAACAAAGTTGAAAGACTATAAATTAATGACACCTATTTTTTATCTATTGTTAATAATAAAAATTAAATGATCAGGCTCGGTATTATTTTTATTCACCATATTCGCATTATTATGGGATTAAAATATGTAAACCATTTCAAAAGATTACTTCCTCTCCGTCAACAAATTTAGGTTTCGTTATCACTGAGTAACTAAGTTATAAGACTATAAGTTAATGACACATATTTTTTCCATATTGGTAATAATTAAATTTAAATGATCAAGCTCGATATTATACTTATTCACCATAGTCACATTATATTATGGTATAATATATATAAACATTTCATTATTTTTCATCGTCTCCATCACAAAATTTAAGGTTACTTCATCACTAAGTAACTAAGTTAAAAGTCTTTAAATAAATGATGCATATTTAGTATATATTGGTTATAATTAAAATTAAATGATCAAGCTTGATATTGTTTTTATTCACCATAGTCACATTATATTATAGTATGATATATGTAAAACATTTCAAAAGGTTGCTTCTTCTCTGTCACCAAATTTTAGGTTTTGTTCATCACTAAGTAACTAAGTTAAAACACTATAATTTAACTTCACATATTTTTTATATATTGGTAATAATTAAAATTAAATGATCAAGCTCAATATTATTCTTATTCACCATATTCACATTATATTATGGTATAATATAAATAAACATTTCCATATTTTTCATCTTCTCCATCACGAAATTTAAGATAACTTCATCACTAAGTAACTAAGTTAAAAGTCTTTAAATTAATGATGCATATTTGATATATATTGGTTATAAATAAAATTAAATGACCAACCTTGATATTGTTTTTATTCTCCATATTTATAATGTAATACGGTTTAAAAGAGGTAAAAACTTTCAATATTTTTCTTCTTCTTTATAACCAAATTTTAGGTTTCTTCATCACTAAGAAACAAAGTTGAAAGACTATAAATTAATGAAACATATTTTTTATCTATTGGAAATAATTAAAATTAAATGATCAAGCTCGATAATATTTTTATTCACCATATTCGCATAATATTATGGTATTAAAATATGTAAACCATTTCAAAAGATTGCTTCTTCTCCGTCACCAAATTTTAGGTTTCGTTACCACTAAGTAATTAAAATATAAGACTATAAGTTAACGACACATATTTTTTATATATTAGTAATAACTAAAATTAAATGATCAAGCTCGACATTATTTCTATTCCACATATTCACCTTATATTATGGTATAATATATATAAAAACATTTCAATATGTTTCAACTTCTCCATCACGAAATTTAAGGTTACTTCATCTCTAATTAACTAAGTTAAAAGTATTTAAATTAATGATGCTTATTTGATATATATTGGTTATAATTAAAATTAAATGATCGAGCTCGATATTATTTGTATTCACCATAGTCACATTATATTATGGTATGATATATGTAAAACATTTCAAAAGGTCGCTTCTTCTCCGTCACCAAATTTTAGGTTTTGTTCATCACTAAGAAACTAAGTTAAAACACTATAAATTAACGACACATATTTTTTATATATTGGTAATAATTTAAATTAAATGACCAAGCTCGATATTATTCTTATTCAGCCTATTCATATTATATTATGGTATAACATCAATACACATTTCCATATTTTTCATCTTCTCCATCACGAAATTTAAGGTAACTTCATCACTAAGTAACTAAGTTAAAAGTCCTTAAATTAATGATGCATATTTGATATATATTTGTTATAAATAAAATTAAATGATCAAGCTCGATATTGTTTTTATACACCATATTTATAATGTAATATGGTGTAAAAGAGGTAGAAACCTTCAATATTTTTCTCCTTCTTTATAACCATATTTTAGGTTTCTTCATCACTAAGAAACAAAATTGAAAGACTATAAATTAATGACACCTATTTTTAATCTATTGGTAATAATAAAAATTAAATGATCAAGCTCGGTATTATTTTTATTCACCATATTCGCATTATATTATGGTATTAAAATATGTAAACCATTTCAAAAGATTACTTCCTCTCCGTCACCAAATTTTAGGTTTCGTTATCACTAAGTAACTAAGTTATAAGACTATAAGTTATTGACACATATTTTTCCATATTGGTAATAATTAAATTTAAATGATCAAGCTCGATATTATACTTATTCACCATAGTCACATTATATTATGGTATAATATATATAAACATTTCAATATTTATCATTTTCTCCATCACAAAATTTAAGGTTACTTCATCACTAAGTAACTAAGTTAAAAGTCTTTAAATAAATGATGCATATTTAGTATATATTGGTTATAATTAAAATTAAATGATCAAGCTTGATATTGTTTTTATTCACCAAATTTATAATGTAATACGGTTTAAAAGAGATAAAAACTTTCAATATTTTTCTTCTTCTTTATTAGCAAATTTTAGGTTTCTTCATCACTAAAAAACTAAGTTGAAAGATTTTAAATTAATGAAACATATTTTTATCTATTGGTAATAATTAAAATTAAATGATCAAGCTCGATATAATTTTTATTCACCATATTCGCATATTATAATGGTATTAAAATATGTAAACCATTTCAAAAGATTGCTTCTTCTCCGTCACTAAATTTTAGGTTTATTCATCACTAAGTAACTAAGTTATAAGACTAAAAGTTAATGACACATATTTTTTATATATTGGTTATAATTAAAATTAAATGATCAAGCTCGATATTATAATTCTTCACCATAGTCACATTATATTATGGTATAATATATATAAACATTTCAATATTTTTCATCTTCTCCATCACAATATTTAAGGTTACTTCATCACTAAGTAACTAAGTTAAAATTCTTTAAATAAATGATGCATATTTAGTATATATTGGTTATAATTAAAATTAAATGATCAAGCTTGATATTGTTTTTATTCACCATAGTCACATTATATTATAGTATGATATATGTAAAACATTTCAAAAGGTTGCTTCTTCTCCGTCACCAAATTTTATGTTTTGTTCATCACTAAGTAACTAAGTTAAAACACTATAATTTAACGACACATATTTTTTATATATTGGTAATAATTAAAATTAAATGATCAAGCTCAATATTATTCTTATTCACCATATTCACATTATATTATGGTATAATATAAATAAACATTTCCATATTTTTCATCTTCTCCATCACGAAATTTAAGATAACTTCATCACTAAGTAACTAAGTTAAAAGTCTTTAAATTAATGATGCATATTTGATATATATTTGTTATAAATAAAATTAAATGATCAAGCTCGATATTGTTATTATTCACCATATTTATAATGTAATATGGTGTAAAAGAGGTAGAAACCTTCAATATTTTTCTCCTTCTTTATAACCAAATTTTAGGTTTCTTCATCACTAAGAAACAAAGTTGAAAGACTATAAATTAATGACACCTATTTTTTATCTATTGGTAATAATAAAAATTAAATGATCAAGCTCGATATTATTTTTGTTCACCTTATTCGCATAATGTTATGGTATTAAAATATGTAAACCATTTCAAAAGATTGCTTCTTCTCCGTCACCAAATTTTAGGTTTCTTCATCGCTAAGTAACTAAGTTATAAGACTAAAAGTTAATGACACATATTTTTTATATATTGGTAATAATTAAAATTAAATGATCAAGCTCGATATTATAATTATTCACCATAGTCACATTATATTATGGTATAATATATATAAACATTTCAATATTTTTCATCTTCTCCATCACAAAATTTAAGGTTACTTCATTACTAAGTAACTAAGTTAAAAGTCTTTAAATAAATGATGCATATTTAGTATATATTGGTTATAATTAAAATTAAATGATCAAGCTTGATATTGTTTTTATTCAGCATAGTCACATTATATATGTAAAACATTTCAAAAGGTTGCTTCTTCTCCGTCACCAAATTTTAGGTTTTGTTCATCACTAAGTAACTAAGTTAAAACACTATAATTTAACGACACATATTTTTTATATATTGGTAATAATTAAAATTAAATGATCAAGCTCAATATTATTCTTATTCACCATATTCACATTATGTTATGGTATAATATAAATAAACATTTCCATATTTTTCATCTTCTCCATCACGAAATTTAAGATAACTTCATCACTAAGTAACTAAGTTAAAAGTCTTTAAATTAATGATGCATATTTGATATATATTGGTTATAAATAAAATTAAATGATCAAGCTCGATATTGTTTTTATTCACCATATTTATAATATAATATGGTGTAAAAGAGGTAAAAACTTTCAATATTTTTCTTCTTCTTCATAACCAAATTTTAGGTTTCTTCATCAATAAGAAACAAAGTTGAAAGACTATAAATTAATGACACATATTTTTTATCTATTGGAAATAATTAAAATTAAATGATCAAGCTCGATATTATTTTTATTCACCATATTCGAATAATATTATAGTAGGTTTCATCACTAAGTAATTAAAATATAAGACTATAAGTTAACAACACATATTTTTTAAATATTAGTAATAACTAAAATTAAATGATCAAGCTCGACATTATTTCTATTCCACATATTTATCTTATATTATGGTATAATATATATAAAAACATTTCAATATGTTTCAACTTCTCCATCACGAAATTTAAGGTTACTTCATCACTAATTAACTAAGTTAAAAGTATTTAAATTAATGATGCATATTTGATATATATTGGTTATAATTAAAATTAAATGATCGAGCTCGATATTATTTGTATTCACCATAGTCACATTATATTATGGTATGATATATGTAAAACATTTCAAAAGGTTGCTTCTTCTCCGTCACAAAATTTTAGGTTTTGTTCATCACTAAGTAACTAAGTTAAAACACTATAAATTAACGACACATATTTTTTATATATTGGTAATAATTAAAATTAAATGACCAAGCTCGATATTATTCTTATTTACCATATTCACATTATATTATGGTATAACATCAATAAACATTTCCATATTTTCATCTTCTCCATCACGAAATTTAAGGTAACTTCATCACTAAGTAACTAAGTTAAAAGTCTTTAAATTAATGATGCATATTTGATATATATTTGTTATAAATAAAATTAAATGATCAAGCTCGATATTGTTTTTATTCACCATATTTATAATGTAATATGGTGTAAAAGAGGTAAAAACCTTCAATATTTTTCTTCTTCTTTATAACCAAATTTTAGGTTTCTTCATCACTAAGAAACAAAGTTGAAAGACTATAAATTAATGACACCTATTTTTTATCTATTGGTAATAATCAAAATTAAATGATCAAGCTCGGTATTAATTTTATTCACCATATTCGCATAATATTATGGTATTAAAATATGTAAACCATTTCAAAAGATTGCTTCTTCTCCGTCACCAAATTTTAGGTTTCTTCATCACTAAGTAACTAAGTTATAAGACTATAAGTTAATGACACATATTTTTTCCATATTGGTAATAATTAATTTAAATGATCAAGCTCGATATTATAGTTATTCACCATAGTCACATTATATTATGGTATAATATATATAAACATTTCAATATTTTTCATCTTCTCCATCACAAAATTTAAGGTTACTTCATCACTAAGTAACTAAGTTAAAAGTCTTTAAATAAATGATGCATATTTAGTATATATTGGTTATAATTAAAATTAAATGATCAAGCTTGATATTGTTTTTATTCACCATATTTATAATGTAATATGGTTTAAAAGAGATAAAAACTTTCAATATTTTTCTTCTTCTTTATTACCAAATTTTAGGTTTCTTCATCACTAAGAAACTAAGTTGAAAGACTATAAATTAATGAGACATATTTTTTTACCTATTTGTAATAATTAAAATTAAATGATCAAGCTCGATATTATTTTTATTCACCATATTCGCATATTATTATGGTATTAAAATATGTAAACCATTTCAAAAGATTGCTTCTTCTCTGTCACCAAATTTTAGGTTTCTTCATCACTAAGTAACTAAATTATAAGACTAAAAGTTAATGACACATATTTTTTATATATTGGTATTAATTAAAATTAAATGATCAAGCTCGATATTATTATTACTCACCATAGTCACATTATATTATGGTATAATATATATAAACATTCCAATATTTTTCATCTTCTCCATCACAAAATTTAAAGATACTTCATGACTAAGTAACTAAGTTAAAAGTCTTTAAATAAATGATGCATATTTAGTATATATTGGTTATAATTAAAATCAAATGATTAAGCTTGATATTGTTTTTATTCACCATATATATAATGTAACACGGTTTAAAAGAGATAAAAACTTTCAATATTTTTCTCTTTCTTTATTACCAAATTTTAGGTTTCTTCGACACTAAGAAACTAAGTTGAAAGACTATAAATTAATGACACATATTTTTTATCTATTGGTAATAATTAAAATTAAATGATCAAGCTCGATATTATTTTTGTTCACCATATTCGCATAATGTTATGGTATTAAAATATGTAAACCATTTCAAAAGATTGCTTCTTCTCCGTCACCAAATTTTAGGTTTCTTCATCACTAAGTAACTAAGTTATAAGACTAAAAGTAAATGACACATGCTTTTTATATATTGGTAATAATTAAAATTAAATGATCAAGCTCGATATTATAATTATTAACCATAGCCACATTATATTATGGTATAATATATATAAACATTTCAATATTTTTCATCTTCTCCAACACAAAATTTAAGGTTACTTCATCACTAAGTAACTAAGTTAAAAGTATTTAAATAAATGATGCATATTTAGTATATATTGGTTATAATTAAAATTAAATGATCAAGCTTGTTATTGTTTTTATTCACCATATTTATAATGTAATATGGTTTAAAAGAGATAAAAACTTTCAATATTTTTCTTCTTCTTTATTACCAAATTTTAGGTTTCTTCATCACTAAGAAAATAAGTTGAAAGACTATAAATTAATTACACATATTTTTTAACTATTGGTAATAATTAAAATTAAATGGTCAAGCTCGATATTATTTTTATTCACCATATTCACATATTATTATGGTATTAAAATATGTAAACCATTTCAAAAGATTTCTTCTTCTCCGTCACCAAATTTTAGGTTTCTTCATCACTAAGTAACTAAGTTATAAGACTAAAAGTTAATGACACATATTTTTTATATATTGGTAATAATTAAAGTTAAATGATCAAGCTCGATATTATAATTATTCACCGTAGTCACATTATATTATGGTATAATATATATAAACATTTCAATATTTTTCATCTTCTCCATCACAAAATTTAAGGATACTTCATCACTAAGTAACTAAGTTAAAAGTCTTTAAATAAATGATGCATATTTAGTATATATTGGTTATAATTAAAATCAAATGATCAAGCTTGATATTGTTTTTATTCACCATATTTATAATGTAATACGGTTTAAAAGAGATAAAAACTTTCAATATTTTTCTTCTTCTTTATTACCAAATTTTAGGTTTCTTCATCACTAAGAAACTAAGTTGAAAGACTATAAATTAATGACACATATTTTTTTATCTATTGGTAATAATTAAAATTAAATGATCAAGCTCGTTATTATTTATGTTCACCATATTCGCATAATGTTATGGTATTAAAATATGTAAACCATTTCAAAAGATTGCTTCTTCTCCGTCACCAAATTTTAGGTTTCTTCATCACTAAGTAACTAAGTTATAAGACTAAAAGTTAATGACACATATTTTTTATATATTGGTAATAATTAAAATTAAATGATCAAGCACGATATTATAATTATTCACCATAGTCACATTATATTATGGTATAATATATATAAACATTTCAATATTTTTCATCTTCTCCAACACAAAATTTAAGGTTACTTCATCACTAAGTAACTAAGTTAAAAGTCTTTAAATAAATGATACACATTTAATATATATTGGTTATAATTAAAATTAAATGATAAGGCTTGATATTGTTTTTATTCACCATAGTCACATTAAATTATAGTATGATATATGTAAAACATTTCAAAAGGTTGCTTCTTCTCCGTCACCAAATTTTAGGTTTTGTTCATCACTAAGTAACTAAGTTAAAACACTATAATTTAACGACACATATTTTTTATATATTGGTAATAATTAAAATTAAATGACCAAGCTCGATATTATTCTTATTCACCATATTCACATTATATTATGGCATAACATCAATAAACATTTCCATATTTTTCATCTTCTCCATCACGAAATTTAAGGTAACTTCATCACTAAGTAACTAAGTAAAAAGTGTAACACCCTCTAAAACCCCGCATATCATTTTCGCAAATAATTAAAATCATAATTTCAGAGTACATGTATTAACGAGGATGTCACAATTCTCTTTTAATAAAAACAAGTTCCTGTCATGCATAACATAGAAGCAACTCATACATGTTTACACAGCGGAATATTATATTTAATAAAACCAAAGTTATAATATTTTCAATCATCAGGGATTAACACCTGGAATATATCAACATCATATTATAACCCAATACTAAGGAAATAAACGAGTCTAACTAACGCAGCTCGACAAACAAACGTTCCCGGAGTTACAACTATCAGAGCATGACCCGGACAATACTTAAACCGAAATAAACTAGAAACAGCAAGTCTTCGCCAAGCACCTGAACGAAGCTCCTCAATCTGAAATGTTCAACAGTAAGGGTGAGCATCTCAACTATACATTTGATTATACGTTCATAACAATCAATTCAGAAAAACCATAAGCATCACCCAAACAGTAGCATGTTTCATAGTTTACGAAAAACTTTACAATTCATATATTCATAATATATTACTTTTCATACTTATAATTAACATCAAACATCATTAACAATTCAGCAACAATACATGCATACAATCAATTAAATACAACATTGGAAAATCATCCATTCATGTTATATTCAATATAATGCAACACACCCATGCATGTGGTACCATTTTACCGCCCCATTATATCTCGGGTCACGGACAACTCATCGTTCCATTATATCGCGGACACGGCTACCACCTCAACGTTCCATTAAATCGCGGACACGTATATTGGCCACCATGTTAATTCCACACAATGGGAATTAACAAATGCAACATGATATGTAAAGTATGTAACACTCAGCATACTATTAACATCAAGAAAACATATCATGCAACATCAACAATATCAATCATAACAGGATATGGATAGCATGTAATCACTCAGCATACTATTAAACATCAACCAATCATATCAAGTTATATCATAATTCATGCTTGATAACATCATCTAAAAGCATGACAATAATATCCACGTAGTGTTGGTATCATAACATACAAACATTATTTGATACAAGCATCAAACAACACTAGGGAATCAATAAGCAGCATATTCCAAACATATAAAACACTGCACGTCAAAACAGAATCAATTCCGTACATAACAACATGCACAGAAAAACAGAATTCAGAAACCAACACAGGAGGTTCAACACGGGTGCCCGTGTGCAGCAACACTGCCCGTGTGGAAATGTGTCCAGAAACACGTTATTTTGCCAATACAGCAGATCAACACGGGTGCCCGTGTGCATCAACACGGCCCGTGTTGAAATGTGTCTGGAACACACTGTTTTTTACCCATCCAGCAGATCAACACGGGTGCCCGTGTGCATCAACACGGCCCGTGTTGATGAGCGCGTGCCCAAAAATTCCTGTACCTGCAGCAGCTCATATGCCAACATATTTGCACGAAAATACATTTCTACAGCAGTGTAATGCAGTACAAAAACATCCAAATACACATCAAGTTTCCAAAACATCAATTTCCTATGCCTATGACCTATGTTCATCAATTTTCCACAAATTGAATAACTCGAATCCTTCAATGTTATAGTTTTATAAAATCGTTGGAAAACAGAATTCCTTTTTCAAATCATTCAATCCAAAAACTTAATTTTATAATTACCAACAATTATCAAGGTAACCTTAAAAGTGATTATTCGTGCTTTTGGGGAAATCTGATAACATCAAGGTCATCCTTAGAACACTTAAAGGAAACTCCCGATCATACAATTTCGATCTAAATCAACAATAGGGATTAATTTCTTAATCGATTCACAACCTTTAGGGAACCTAATATTTTCTAACGAAATTCGACCCTAAAGTTATCAATCACTAAGAACATCAGAGAAAATGGGGTTATCCTACGATTACCCAACCAATTGCATCTAAACCCATAAGCAAATATAAATTGAGTAGTAGCCCCCCTTACCTTATCAAATTGCAGCTTTGAACTCTTGAGTGATTGTTCTTCGTTCTTCAGAGCTCCAATCCCAAATATCTCCAAATTCTGTTTTATCGTGAAAAGTGAGAAATAACTTAAGTCCCAAAATATATATATCCTTATTTCTTTTGCACCCCCACTCTTTACTAACGACATCCAAACCCAATAACTTAAAAACCCAATATTTTCTTATTTCTTTCATTTTCTTCAAATATTCCAAAATAAATAATTCTTTTTATTTTATTAATTCTAATAAAATAAATTCCCAATCAATTAAATCAAATAATTAAAACTGGGGCGTTACAACTCTCCCCCACTAAAAGAGTTTTCGTCCTCGAAAACATACCTTAGACGAACAGTTCCGGATAAGCCTCTTTCATCTGGCTCTCCAGTTCCCAAGTGATATTTCCATCTACTAGACCTCCCCAAGCAACCTTCACTAATGCTATCTCTTTACCCCTTAACTGTTTCACTTCCCGATCTTCTATCCTCATAGGCAATGTTTCTACTGTCAGGTTATCTCTCACCTGTACATCATCTGTTTGGATTACATGAGATGGGTCTGGAATGTATCTCCTCAACTGAGAAACATGAAAAATATCGTGCAAATTCGCAAGTCTCGGAGGTAAAGCAATACGATAAGCAACTTCTCCAACTCTCTCCGTAATCTGAAACGGACCAATAAAACGCGGAGTCAACTTCTTAGATTTCAACGCTCGACCAATACCCGTCATCGGAGTAACTCCCATAAACACATGATCTCCAGCACTGAATTCTAAATTCTTTCTCCTCTTGTCATGATAACTCTTCTGACGACTCTGAGAAGCCCTCATCTTCTCTTGAATCAATTTGATCTTTTCAGTAGTCTGCTGAACAATCTCTGGCCCAATTACTGAACTCTCTCCAGATTCATACCAACACAAAGGCGTCATACACCGTCTACCATACAATGCCTCAAACGGAGCCATACCAATACTCGAATGGTAACTATTGTTATAAGTAAATTCAATCAATGGCAAATAGCTATCCCAAGCTCCACCCTTCTCTAAAACACAAGCACGCAATAAATCTTCTAACGATTGAATCGTCCTCTCTGTCTGTCCATCAGTCTGAGGATGGTAAGCTGAACTCAACCTCAATTTAGTACCCAAAACCTTCTGCAATCCTTCCCAAAATTTCGAAGTGAACCTCGGATCTCTATCTGACACAATACTAGAAGGAACTCCATGCAAACTCACTATTTTATCAATATATAACTGTGCCAATCTCTCCATTGAGTGATCCATTCGCACTGGTATAAAATGAGCAGACTTAGTCAGTCTATCCACAACAACCCATATCGCTTCACAATTCTTAGGAGTCCTCGGCAACCCGGATACAAAATCCATAGAAATAGTATCCCACTTCCATTCTAGAATAAACATCGGTTGCATAAATCCAGACGGCTTCTGATGCTCAATCTTCGATTTCTGACAGATTAAACATGCATACACAAATTCAGCTATTTCCTTTTTCATTCCCGGCCACCAAAACAATTTCTTCAAATCATGATACATTTTCGTGGCACCCGGATGAATACTCATCCCACTGCGATGTCCTTCCTCTAATATACTCTTCTTGATTTCTGCAACATCGGGAACACAAACTCTATCGCCAAATCTCATAACATCATTATCATCAATTCTAAACTCACCACCTTGACCTTGGTTGATCAATGTCAATCTATCAATTAAATTAACATCAGATTTCTGCCCGCTCCTGATCTCTTCTAGAATACCACTAGTAAGTTTCAACATACCCAAACGAACACACTTCAGAGTACTTTCACAAATTAAACTCAAATCTCGGAATTGTTCAATTAACTCCAATTCACGAACCATCATCATAGACATATGCAAGGATTTCCTGCTCAAAGCATCTGCAACCACATTTGCCTTACCAGGATGGTAATTCAAACCAAAATCATAATCTTTGAGAAATTCCAACCACCTTCTTTGCCTCATATTGAGCTCTTTCTGATCGAAAAGATACTTCAAACTCTTATGATCACTATACACTTCAAATCTCGAACCATACAGATAATGTCTCCACAATTTCAAGACAAACACAACTGCTGCCAACTCTAAGTCATGAGTAGGATAGTTCCTTTCATGAACCTTCAACTGTCTCGAAGCATACGCAACTACCTGTTGATTCTGCATTAGAACACCACCTAATCCCATCAGAGATGCATCACAATAAACCACAAAAGATTCCACCGGATTCGGCAAAATCAGAATAGGAGCACTAGTCAATCTCCGCTTCAATTCTTGGAAACCTTTCTCACAATCAGAATCCAAAATAAACGCTTGTCCTTTACGAGTCAACTTCGTCAACGGCAATGCTAACTTTGAGAATCCTTCGATAAACTTTCTATAATAACCTGTAAGACCAAGAAAACTTCTGATTTCAGAAATAGTCTTCGGCGCTTCCCACTGAGATACTGCTTCTACTTTTGTAGGATCCACTGCAATACCATTCTTAGAAATCACATGTCCAAGAAAACTAACTTCATTCAGCCAGAACTCACATTTGGACAACTTTGCATACAACTTCTTATCTTTCAACAACTCTAACACAATTCTGAGATGTTCCGCATGCTCTTCGTCATTCTTGGAATAAATCAGAATGTCATCAATAAAAACCACAACAAACTTATCCAGATACGGATGAAAAATCCTGTTCATATATTCCATGAAAACACCAGGTGGATTAGTAACTCCGAACGGCATAACAGAATATTCATAATGCCCATACCTCGTTCGAAAAGCAGTCTTTTGAATATCTTCTGCTTTCACACGAATCTGATGATATCCAGATCTCAAGTCAATCTTACTGAATACACTGGCTCCAATTAGCTGATCCATTAAATCATCAATCCTCGGTAAAGGATACCGATTTTTAATGGTTACTTTGTTCAATTGCCTGTAATCAACACACAGTCTCATAGAACCTTCTTTCTTCTTAACCAACAATACCGGAGCACCCCAAGGCGAAACACTTGGACGAATAAACTTCTTCTCCAGTAAATCTTCCAACTGACTCTTCAATTCAACCAACTCAGATGCAGACATACGATATGGTGCCTTCGACACCGGTCTTGTACCAGGAATCAAATCTATAGAAAATTCCACTTCTCTCTCAGGAGGTAACTCACCAACATCATCAGGAAAGACTTCTGGAAAATCACACACCACTGGCAATTCCCCACTCCTGACCTTTCCTGTTGCATCTAACGAAGCAAGTAACATAAACACATTAGCACCGTCTTCCATTGCTTCTTGTACCTGTCTGGCAGTCATAGTCAAATTCCCGACACCAACTGCCTCTGGGAAAATCACCGTCTTAGCAAAACAGTTCAGATGAACCCGGTTGAATTCCAACCAGTTCATCCCAAGGATAATATCAATTTGTTCAAGCGGTAGGCACACTAAATCCATACTGAAACCTCTACCAAAAATCTCAATAGGACAATTCCTACATACAAGTGAAGTTGTCACTGAACCCGATGCAGGAGTATCAATAACCATGCTACCTCGCATATCAGATATGTCCAGTTTCAACCTCTCAGCACAATCCAAAGAAATGAAAGAATGAGTTGCACCAGTATCAATGATTGCAACTAAAGGTGTTCCATGAATAAAACACGTACCTTTAATCAATCGATCCTCTGGAGTAGTCTCAGATCCAGACAAGGCGAACACTTTTCCACCTGACTGATCCTTCTTAGGTTTAGGACACTGCGGACGAATGTGACCTTCTTCGCCACAATTGTAACAAGTAACAGACTTCCCTTTGCAATCAATAGACAAATGACCAGTCTTCCCACATTTATAGCACTTCTTCTCATCACTCTTGCAATCTCGAATATGATGACCAAACTCACCACACCTGTAGCATCTGATAGGAGCCTTAGAATCTCCCCCACTAGGCCTTTTCCATCCACCTGATTTCTGGTTACCTCTACCATATGGCTTGCCACGGTCCATATGTTGCTTTCCTCTTTTATCAACAGCCCCACGAGAGTGAGACGACCTAGTCTTGGTAATATCTTCTTCCAAGATCCTGCTACAATCCACCAGATCAGAAAATCTACGAATACGCTGGTACCTGATTCCCTGCATAATCTCATCTCGGAGACCATTCTCAAATTTGATACATTTAGAGAATTCTCCAGCCTCATCATTGTTGTAGTGTGCATAATACTTTGCCAGCTCAGTGAACTTAGTAGCATACTCACTAACAGTCAGATTGCCCTGCTTAAGCTCCAAAAACTCAATTTCCTTTCTTCCCCGAACATCTTCAGGAAAGTACCTCCTCAGAAAAGCCCTTCTGAAGTTAGCCCAAGTCAGTGCCTCTCCATCCTGAACCATTTCAGTCCTTGTTGCAACCCACCAGTCGTCGGCCTCTTCTGCCAACATATGCGTACCATATCTGACTTTCAGATCTTCAGCACAATCAATCACACGGAAAATCCTTTCGATTTCCTTCAGCCACTTCTGAGCACCTTCAGGGTCATGTGTACCTTTGAACAACGGAGGATTGTTCCTTTGGAAGTTCCCCAATTGCCTATCAGCACCAATCACGCCTCCATTTGGATTTCCAGCAAGTACACCAGCTAACATCCCCAAAGCCTCAACGAGTGCAGCATCATTCCGTCCGTTACCTCTTCCAGCCATATTCCTGAGAATTAAAACATACTCCTCATCAGAATACAGTATCGACAGTGTTGCCTTACACTAGCCGCATACAAAAGAAATGACTGACCCAAGACTCTGGTCGCAACGACCGACTATGCTCTGATACCACTATTGTAACACCCTCTAAAACCCCGCATATCATTTTCGCAAATAATTAAAATCATAATTTCAGAGTACATGTATTAACGAGGATGTCACAATTCTCTTTTAATAAAAACAAGTTCCTGTCATGCATAACATAGAAGCAACTCATACATGTTTACACAGCGGAATATTATATTTAATAAAACCAAAGTTATAATATTTTCAATCATCAGGGATTAACACCTGGAATATATCAACATCATATTATAACCCAATACTAAGGAAATAAACGAGTCTGACTAACGCAGCTCGACAAACAAACGTTCCCGGAGTTACAACTATCAGAGCATGACCCGGACAATACTTAAACCCAAATAAACTAGAAACAGCAAGTCTTCGCCAAGCACCTGAACGAAGCTCCTCAATCTGAAATGTTCAACAGTAAGGGTGAGCATCTCAACTATACATTTGATTATACGTTCATAACAATCAATTCAGAAAAACCATAAGCATCACCCAAACAATAGCATGTTTCATAGTTTACGAAAACCTTTACAATTCATATATTCATAATATATTACTTTTCATACTTATAATTAACATCAAACATCATTAACAATTCAGCAACAATACATGCATACAATCAATTAAATACAACATTGGAAAATCATCCATTCATGTTATATTCAATATAATGCAACACACCCATGCATGTGGTACCATTTTACCGCCCCATTATATCTCGGGTCACGGACAACTCACCGTTCCATTATATCACGGACACGGCTACCACCTCAACGTTCCATTAAATCGCGGACACGTATATTGGCCACCATGTTAATTCCACACAATGGGAATTAACAAATGCAACATGATATGTAAAGTATGTAACACTCAGCATACTATTAACATCAAGAAAACATATCATGCAACATCAACAATATCAATCATAACAGGATATGGATAGCATGTAATCACTCAGCATACTATTAAACATCAACCAATCATATCAAGTTATATCATAATTCATGCTTGATAACATCATCTAAAAGCATGACAATAATATCCACGTAGTGTTGGTATCATAACATACAAACATTATTTGATACAAGCATCAAACAACACTAGGGAATCAATAAGCAGCATATTCCAAACATATAAAACACTGCACGTCAAAACAGAATCAATTCCGTACATAACAACATGCACAGAAAAACAGAATTCAGAAACCAACACAGGAGGTTCAACACGGGTGCCCGTGTGCAGCAACACTGCCCGTGTGGAAATGTGTCCAGAAACACGTTATTTTGCCAATACAGCAGATCAACACGGGTGCCCGTGTGCATCAACACGGCCCGTGTTGAAATGTGTCTGGAACACACTGTTTTTTACCCATCCAGCAGATCAACACGGGTGCCCGTGTGCATCAACACGGCCCGTGTTGATGAGCGCGTGCCCAAAAATTCCTGTACCTGCAGCAGCTCATATGCCAACATATTTGCATGAAAATACATTTCTACAGCAGTGTAATGCAGTACAAAAACATCCAAATACACATCAAGTTTCCAAAACATCAATTTCCTATGCCTATGACCTATGTTCATCAATTTTCCACAAATTGAATAACTCGAATCCTTCAAGGTTATAGTTTTCTAAAATCGTTGGAAAACAGAATTCCTTTTTCAAATCATTTAATCCAAAAACTTAATTTTATAATTAACAACAATTATCAAGGTAACCTTAAAAGTGATTATTCGTCCTTTTGGGGAAATCTGATAACATCAAGGTCATCCTTAGAACACTTAAAGGAAACTCCCGATCATACAATTTCGATCTAAATCAACAATAGGGAATAATTTCTTAATCGATTCACAACCTTTAGGGAACCTAATATTTTCTAACGAAATTCGACCCTAAAGTTATCGATCACTAAGAACATCAGAGAAAATGGGGTTATCCTACGATTACCCAACCAATTGCATCTAAACCCATAAACAAATATAAATTGAGTAGTAGCCCCCCTTACCTTATCAAATTGCAGCTTTGAACTCTTGAGTGATTGTTCTTCGTTCTTCAGAGCTCCAATCCCAAATATCTCCAAATTCTGTTTTATCGTGAAAAGTGAGAAATAACTTAAGTCCCAAAATATATATATCCTTATTTCTTTTGCACCCCCACTCTTTACTAACGACATCCAAACCCAATAACTTAAAAACCCAATATTTTCTTATTTCTTTCATTTTCTTCAAATATTCCAAAATAAATAATTCTTTTTATTTTATTAATTCTAATAAAATAAATTCCCAATCAATTAAATCAAATAATTAAAACTGGGGCGTTACAACTCTCCCCCACTAAAAGAGTTTTCGTCCTCGAAAACATACCTTAGACGAACAGTTCCGGATAAGCCTCTTTCATCTGGCTCTCCAGTTCCCAAGTGATATTTCCATCTACTAGACCTCCCCAAGCAACCTTCACTAATGCTATCTCTTTACCCCTTAACTGTTTCACTTCCCGATCTTCTATCCTCATAGGCAATGTTTCTACTGTCAGGTTATCTCTCACCTGTACATCATCTGTTTGGATTACATGAGATGGGTCTGGAATGTATCTCCTCAACTGAGAAACATGAAAAATATCGTGCAAATTCGCAAGTCTCGGAGGTAAAGCAATACGATAAGCAACTTCTCCAACTCTCTCCGTAATCTGAAACGGACCAATAAAACGCGGAGTCAACTTCTTAGATTTCAACGCTCGACCAATACCCGTCATCGGAGTAACTCCCATAAACACATGATCTCCAGCACTGAATTCTAAATTCTTTCTCCTCTTGTCATGATAACTCTTCTGACGACTCTGAGAAGCCCTCATCTTCTCTTGAATCAATTTGATCTTTTCAGTAGTCTGCTGAACAATCTCTGGCCCAATTACTGAACTCTCTCCAGATTCATACCAACACAAAGGCGTCATACACCGTCTACCATACAATGCCTCAAACGGAGCCATACCAATACTCGAATGGTAACTATTGTTATAAGTAAATTCAATCAATGGCAAATAGCTATCCCAAGCTCCACCCTTCTCTAAAACACAAGCACGCAATAAATCTTCTAACGATTGAATCGTCCTCTCTGTCTGTCCATCAGTCTGAGGATGGTAAGCTGAACTCAACCTCAATTTAGTACCCAAAACCTTCTGCAATCCTTCCCAAAATTTCGAAGTGAACCTCGGATCTCTATCTGACACAATACTAGAAGGAACTCCATGCAAACTCACTATTTTATCAATATATAACTGTGCCAATCTCTCCATTGAGTGATCCATTCGCACCGGTATAAAATGAGCAGACTTAGTCAGTCTATCCACAACAACCCATATCGCTTCACAATTCTTAGGAGTCCTCGGCAACCCGGATACAAAATCCATAGAAATAGTATCCCACTTCCATTCTGGAATAAACATCGGTTGCATAAATCCAGACGGCTTCTGATGCTCAATCTTCGATTTCTGACAGATTAAACATGCATACACAAATTCAGCTATTTCCTTTTTCATTCCCGGCCACCAAAACAATTTCTTCAAATCATGATACATTTTCGTGGCACCCGGATGAATACTCATCCCACTGCGATGTCCTTCCTCTAATATACTCTTCTTGATTTCTGCAACATCAGGAACACAAACTCTATCGCCAAATCTCATAACATCATTATCATCAATTCTAAACTCACCACCTTGACCTTGGTTGATCAATGTCAATCTATCAATTAAATTAACATCAGATTTCTGGCCGCTCCTGATCTCTTCTAGAATACCACTAGTAAGTTTCAACATACCCAAACGAACACACTTCGGAGTACTTTCACAAATTAAACTCAAATCTCGGAATTGTTCAATTAACTCCAATTCACGAACCATCATCATAGACATATGCAAGGATTTCCTGCTCAAAGCATCTGCAACCACATTTGCCTTACCAGGATGGTAATTCAAACCAAAATCATAATCTTTGAGAAATTCCAACCACCTTCTTTGCCTCATATTGAGCTCTTTCTGATCGAAAAGATACTTCAAACTCTTATGATCACTATACACTTCAAATCTCGAACCATACAGATAATGTCTCCACAATTTCAAGACAAACACAACTGCTGCCAACTCTAAGTCATGAGTAGGATAGTTCCTTTCATGAACCTTCAACTGTCTCGAAGCATACGCAACTACCTGTTGATTCTGCATTAGAACACCACCTAATCCCATCAGAGATGCATCACAATAAACCACAAAAGATTCCACCGGATTCGGCAAAATCAGAATAGGAGCACTAGTCAATCTCCGCTTCAATTCTTGGAAACCTTTCTCACAATCAGAATCCAAAATAAACGCTTGTCCTTTACGAGTCAACTTCGTCAACGACAATGCTAACTTTGAGAATCCTTCGATAAACTTTCTATAATAACCTGTAAGACCAAGAAAACTTCTGATTTCAGAAATAGTCTTCGGCGCTTCCCACTGAGATACTGCTTCTACTTTTGTAGGATCCACTGCAATACCATTCTTAGAAATCACATGTCCAAGAAAACTAACTTCATTCAGCCAGAACTCACATTTGGACAACTTTGCATACAACTTCTTATCTTTCAACAACTCTAACACAATTCTGAGATGTTCCGCATGCTCTTCGTCATTCTTGGAATAAATCAGAATGTCATCAATAAAAACCACAACAAACTTATCCAGATACGGATGAAAAATCCTGTTCATATATTCCATGAAAACACCAGGTGGATTAGTAACTCCGAACGGCATAACAGAATATTCATAATGCCCATACCTCGTTCGAAAAGCAGTCTTTTGAATATCTTCTGCTTTCACACGAATCTGATGATATCCAGATCTCAAGTCAATCTTACTGAATACACTGGCTCCAATTAGCTGATCCATTAAATCATCAATCCTCGGTAAAGGATACCGATTTTTAATGGTTACTTTGTTCAATTGCCTGTAATCAACACACAGTCTCATAGAACCTTCTTTCTTCTTAACCAACAATACCGGAGCACCCCAAGGCGAAACACTTGGACGAATAAACTTCTTCTCCAGTAAATCTTCCAACTGACTCTTCAATTCAACCAACTCAGATGCAGACATACGATATGGTGCCTTCGACACCGGTCTCGTACCAGGAATCAAATCTATAGAAAATTCCACTTCTCTCTCAGGAGGTAACTCACCAACATCATCAGGAAAGACTTCTGGAAAATCACACACCACTGGCAATTCCCCACTCCTGACCTTTCCTGTTGCATCTAACGAAGCAAGTAACATAAACACATTAGCACCGTCTTCCATTGCTTCTTGTACCTGTCTGGCAGTCATAGTCAAATTCCTGACACCAACTGCCTCTGGGAAAATCACCGTCTTAGCAAAACAGTTCAGATGAACCCGGTTGAATTCCAACCAGTTCATCCCAAGGATAATATCAATTTGTTCAAGCGGTAGGCACACTAAATCCATACTGAAACCTCTACCAAAAATCTCAATAGGACAATTCCTACATACAAGTGAAGTTGTCACTGAACCCGATGCAGGAGTATCAATAACCATGCTACCTCGCATATCAGATATGTCCAGTTTCAACCTCTCAGCACAATCCAAAGAAATGAAAGAATGAGTTGCACCAGTATCAATGATTGCAACTAAAGGTGTTCCATGAATAAAACACGTACCTTTAATCAATCGATCCTCTGGAGTAGTCTCAGATCCAGACAAGGCGAACACTTTTCCACCTGACTGATCCTTCTTAGGTTTAGGACACTGCGGACGAATGTGACCTTCTTCGCCACAATTGTAACAAGTAACAGACTTCCCTTTGCAATCAATAGACAAATGACCAGTCTTCCCACATTTATAGCACTTCTTCTCATCACTCTTGCAATCTCGAATATGATGACCAAACTCACCACACCTGTAGCATCTGATAGGAGCCTTAGAATCTCCCCCACTAGGCCTTTTCCATCCACCTGATTTCTGGTTACCTCTACCATATAGCTTGCCACGGTCCATATGTTGCTTTCCTCTTTTATCAACAGCCCCACGAGAGTGAGACGACCTAGTCTTGGTAATATCTTCTTCCAAGATCCTGCTACAATCCACCAGATCAGAAAATCTACGAATACGCTGGTACCTGATTCCCTGCATAATCTCATCTCGGAGACCATTCTCAAATTTGATACATTTAGAGAATTCTCCAGCCTCATCATTGTTGTAGTGTGCATAATACTTTGCCAGCTTAGTGAACTTAGTAGCATACTCACTAACAGTCAGATTGCCCTGCTTAAGCTCCAAAAACTCAATTTCCTTTCTTCCCCGAACATCTTCAGGAAAGTACCTCCTCAGAAAAGCCCTTCTGAAGTTAGCCCAAGTCAGTGCCTCTCCATCCTGAACCATTTCAGTCCTTGTTGCAACCCACCAGTCGTCGGCCTCTTCTGCCAACATATGCGTACCATATCTGACTTTCAGATCTTCAGCACAATCAATCACACGGAAAATCCTTTCGATTTCCTTCAGCCACTTCTGAGCACCTTCAGGGTCATGTGTACCTTTGAACAACGGAGGATTGTTCCTTTGGAAGTTCCCCAATTGCCTATCAGCACCAATCACGCCTCCATTTGGATTTCCAGCAAGTACACCAGCTAACATCCCCAAAGCCTCAACGAGTGCAGCATCATTCCGTCTGTTACCTCTTCCAGCCATATTCCTGAGAATTAAAACATACTCCTCATCAGAATACAGTATCGACAGTGTTGCCTTACACTAGCCGCATACAAAAGAAATGACTGACCCAAGACTCTGGTCGCAACGACCGACTATGCTCTGATACCACTATTGTAACACCCTCTAAAACCCCGCATATCATTTTCGCAAATAATTAAAATCATAATTTCAGAGTACATGTATTAACGAGGATGTCACAATTCTCTTTTAATAAAAACAAGTTCCTGTCATGCATAACATAGAAGCAACTCATACATGTTTACACAGCGGAATATTATATTTAATAAAACCAAAGTTATAATATTTTCAATCATCAGGGATTAACACCTGGAATATATCAACATCATATTATAACCCAATACTAAGGAAATAAACGAGTCTGACTAACGCAGCTCGACAAACAAACGTTCCCGGAGTTACAACTATCAGAGCATGACCCGGACAATACTTAAACCCAAATAAACTAGAAACAGCAAGTCTTCGCCAAGCACCTGAACGAAGCTCCTCAATCTGAAATGTTCAACAGTAAGGGTGAGCATCTCAACTATACATTTGATTATACGTTCATAACAATCAATTCAGAAAAACCATAAGCATCACCCAAACAATAGCATGTTTCATAGTTTACGAAAACCTTTACAATTCATATATTCATAATATATTACTTTTCATACTTATAATTAACATCAAACATCATTAACAATTCAGCAACAATACATGCATACAATTAATTAAATACAACATTGGAAAATCATCCATTCATGTTATATTCAATATAATGCAACACACCCATGCATGTGGTACCATTTTACCGCCCCATTATATCTCGGGTCACGGACAACTCACCGTTCCATTATATCGCGGACACGGCTACCACCTCAACGTTCCATTAAATCGCGGACACGTATATTGGCCACCATGTTAATTCCACACAATGGGAATTAACAAATGCAACATGATATGTAAAGTATGTAACACTCAGCATACTATTAACATCAAGAAAACATATCATGCAACATCAACAATATCAATCATAACAGGATATGGATAGCATGTAATCACTCAGCATACTATTAAACATCAACCAATCATATCAAGTTATATCATAATTCATGCTTGATAACATCATCTAAAAGCATGACAATAATATCCACGTAGTGTTGGTATCATAACATACAAACATTATTTGATACAAGCATCAAACAACACTAGGGAATCAATAAGCAGCATATTCCAAACATATAAAACACTGCACGTCAAAACAGAATCAATTCCGTACATAACAACATGCACAGAAAAACAGAATTCAGAAACCAACACAGGAGGTTCAACACGGGTGCCCGTGTGCAGCAACACTGCCCGTGTGGAAATGTGTCCAGAAACACGTTATTTTGCCAATACAGCAGATCAACACGGGTGCCCGTGTGCATCAACACGGCCCGTGTTGAAATGTGTCTGGAACACACTGTTTTTTACCCATCCAGCAGATCAACACGGGTGCCCGTGTGCATCAACACGGCCCGTGTTGATGAGCGCGTGCCCAAAAATTCCTGTACCTGCAGCAGCTCATATGCCAACATATTTGCATGAAAATACATTTCTACAGCAGTGTAATGCAGTACAAAAACATCCAAATACACATCAAGTTTCCAAAACATCAATTTCCTATGCCTATGACCTATGTTCATCAATTTTCCACAAATTGAATAACTCGAATCCTTCAAGGTTATAGTTTTCTAAAATCGTTGGAAAACAAAATTCCTTTTTCAAATCATTTAATCCAAAAACTTAATTTTATAATTAACAACAATTATCAAGGTAACCTTAAAAGTGATTATTCGTCCTTTTGGGGAAATCTGATAACATCAAGGTCATCCTTAGAACACTTAAAGGAAACTCCCGATCATACAATTTCGATCTAAATCAACAATAGGGATTAATTTCTTAATCGATTCACAACCTTTAGGGAACCTAATATTTTCTAACGAAATTCGACCCTAAAGTTATCGATCACTAAGAACATCAGAGAAAATGGGGTTATCCTACGATTACCCAACCAATTGCATCTAAACCCATAAGCAAATATAAATTGAGTAGTAGCCCCCCTTACCTTATCAAATTGCAGCTTTGAACTCTTGAGCGATTGTTCTTCGTTCTTCAGAGCTCCAATCCCAAATATCTCCAAATTCTGTTTTATCGTGAAAAGTGAGAAATAACTTAAGTCCCAAAATATATATATCCTTATTTCTTTTGCACCCCCACTCTTTACTAACGACATCCAAGCCCAATAACTTAAAAACCCAATATTTTCTTATTTCTTTCATTTTCTTCAAATATTCCAAAATAAATAATTCTTTTTATTTTATTAATTCTAATAAAATAAATTCCCAATCAATTAAATCAAATAATTAAAACTGGGGCGTTACAACTCTCCCCCACTAAAAGAGTTTTCGTCCTCGAAAACATACCTTAGACGAACAGTTCCGGATAAGCCTCTTTCATCTGGCTCTCCAGTTCCCAAGTGATATTTCCATCTACTAGACCTCCCCAAGCAACCTTCACTAATGCTATCTCTTTACCCCTTAACTGTTTCACTTCCCGATCTTCTATCCTCATAGGCAATGTTTCTACTGTCAGGTTATCTCTCACCTGTACATCATCTGTTTGGATTACATGAGATGGGTCTGGAATGTATCTCCTCAACTGAGAAACATGAAAAATATCGTGCAAATTCGCAAGTCTCGGAGGTAAAGCAATACGATAAGCAACTTCTCCAACTCTCTCCGTAATCTGAAACGGACCAATAAAACGCGGAGTCAACTTCTTAGATTTCAACGCTCGACCAATACCCGTCATCGGAGTAACTCTCATAAACACATGATCTCCAGCACTGAATTCTAAATTCTTTCTCCTCTTGTCATGATAACTCTTCTGACGACTCTGAGAAGCCCTCATCTTCTCTTGAATCAATTTGATCTTTTCAGTAGTCTGCTGAACAATCTCTGGCCCAATTACTGAACTCTCTCCAGATTCATACCAACACAAAGGCGTCATACACCGTCTACCATACAATGCCTCAAACGGAGCCATACCAATACTCGAATGGTAACTATTGTTATAAGTAAATTCAATCAATGGCAAATAGCTATCCGAAGCTCCACCCTTCTCTAAAACACAAGCACGCAATAAATCTTCTAACGATTGAATCGTCCTCTCTGTCTATCCATCAGTCTGAGGATGGTAAGCTGAACTCAACCTCAATTTAGTACCCAAAACCTTCTGCAATCCTTCCCAAAATTTCGAAGTGAACCTCGGATCTCTATCTGACACAATACTAGAAGGAACTCCATGCAAACTCACTATTTTATCAATATATAACTGTGCCAATCTCTCCATTGAGTGATCCATTCGCACCGGTATAAAATGAGCAGACTTAGTCAGTCTATCCACAACAACCCATATCGCTTCACAATTCTTAGGAGTCCTCGGCAACCCGGATACAAAATCCATAGAAATACTATCCCACTTCCATTCTGGAATAAACATCGGTTGCATAAATCCAGACGGCTTCTGATGCTCAATCTTCGATTTCTGACAGATTAAACATGCATACACAAATTCAGCTATTTCCTTTTTCATTCCCGGCCACCAAAACAATTTCTTCAAATCATGATACATTTTCGTGGCACCCGGATGAATACTCATCCCACTGCGATGTCCTTCCTCTAATATACTCTTCTTGATTTCTGCAACATCAGGAACACAAACTCTATCGCCAAATCTCATAACATCATTATCATCAATTCTAAACTCACCACCTTGACCTTGGTTGATCAATGTCAATCTATCAATTAAATTAACATCAGATTTCTGCCCGCTCTTGATCTCTTCTAGAATACCCCTAGTAAGTTTCAACATACCCAAACGAACACACTTCGGAGTACTTTCACAAATTAAACTCAAATCTCGGAATTGTTCAATTAACTCCAATTCACGAACCATCATCATAGACATATGCAAGGATTTCCTGCTCAAAGCATCTGCAACCACATTTGCCTTACCAGGATGGTAATTCAAACCAAAATCATAATCTTTGAGAAATTCCAACCACCTTCTTTGCCTCATATTGAGCTCTTTCTGATCGAAAAGATACTTCAAACTCTTATGATCACTATACACTTCAAATCTCGAACCATACAGATAATGTCTCCACAATTTCAAGACAAACACAACTGCTGCCAACTCTAAGTCATGAGTAGGATAGTTCCTTTCATGAACCTTCAACTGTCTCGAAGCATACGCAACTACCTGTTGATTCTGCATTAGAACACCACCTAATCCCATCAGAGATGCATCACAATAAACCACAAAAGATTCCACCGGATTCGGAAAAATCAGAATAGGAGCACTAGTCAATCTCCGCTTCAATTCTTGGAAACCTTTCTCACAATCAGAATCCAAAATAAACGCTTGTCCTTTACGAGTCAACTTCGTCAACGGCAATGCTAACTTTGAGAATCCTTCGATAAACTTTCTATAATAACCTGCAAGACCAAGAAAACTTCTGATTTCAGAAACAGTCTTCGGCGCTTCCCACTGAGATACTTCTTCTACTTTTGTAGGATCCACTGCAATACCATTCTTAGAAATCACATGTCCAAGAAAACTAACTTCATTCAGCCAGAACTCACATTTGGACAACTTTGCATACAACTTCTTATCTTTCAACAACTCTAACACAATTCTGAGATGTTCCGCATGCTATTCGTCATTCTTGGAATAAATCAGAATGTCATCAATAAAAACCACAACAAACTTATCCAGATACGGATGAAAAATCCTGTTCATATATTCCATGAAAACACCAGGTGCATTAGTAACTCCGAACGGCATAATAGAATATTCATAATGCCCATACCTCGTTCGAAAAGCAGTCTTTTGAATATCTTCTGCTTTCACACGAATCTGATGATATCCAGATCTCAAGTCAATCTTATTGAATACACTGGATCCAATTAGTTGATCCATTAAATCATCAATCCTCGGTAAAGGATACCGATTTTTAATGGTTACTTTGTTCAATTGCCTGTAATCAACACACAGTCTCATAGAACCTTCTTTCTTCTTAACCAACAATACCGGAGCACCCCAAGGCGAAACACTTGGACGAATAAACTTCTTCTCCAGTAAATCTTCCAACTGACTCTTCAATTCAGCCAACTCAGATGCAGACATACGATATGGTGCCTTCGACACCGGTCTCGTACCAGGAATCAAATCTATAGAAAATTCCACTTCTCTCTCAGGAGGTAACTCACCAACATCATCAGGAAAGACTTCTGGAAAATCACACACCACTGGCAATTCCCCACTCCTGACCTTTCCTGTTGCATCTAACGAAGCAAGTAACATAAACACATTAGCACCGTCTTCCATTGCTTCTTGTACCTGTCTGGCAGTCATAGTCAAATTCCCGACACCAACTGCCTCTGGGAAAATCACCGTCTTAGCAAAACAGTTCAGATGAACCCGGTTGAATTCCAACCAGTTCATCCCAAGGATAATATCAATTTGTTCAAGCGGTAGGCACACTAAATCCATACTGAAACCTCTACCAAAAATCTCAATAGGACAATTCCTACATACAAGTGAAGTTGTCACTGAACCCGATGCAGGAGTATCAATAACCATGCTACCTCGCATATCAGATATGTCCAGTTTCAACCTCTCAGCACAATCCAAAGAAATGAAAGAATGAGTTGCACCAGTATCAATGATTGCAACTAAAGGTGTTCCATGAATAAAACACGTACCTTTAATCAATCGATCCTCTGGAGTAGTCTCAGATCCAGACAAGGCGAACACTTTTCCACCTGACTGATCCTTCTTAGGTTTAGGACACTGCGGACGAATGTGACCTTCTTCGCCACAATTGTAACAAGTAACAGACTTCCCTTTGCAATCAATAGACAAATGACCAGTCTTCCCACATTTATAGCACTTCTTCTCATCACTCTTGCAATCTCGAATATGATGACCAAACTCACCACACCTGTAGCATCTGATAGGAGCCTTAGAATCTCCCCCACTAGGCCTTTTCCATCCACCTGATTTCTGGTTACCTCTACCATATGGCTTGCCACGGTCCATATGTTGCTTTCCTCTTTTATCAACAGCCCCACGAGAGTGAGACGACCTAGTCTTGGTAATATCTTCTTCCAAGATCCTGCTACAATCCACCAGATCAGAAAATCTACGAATACGCTGGTACCTGATTCCCTGCTTAATCTCATCTCGGAGACCATTCTCAAATTTGATACATTTAGAGAATTCTCCAGCCTCATCATTGTTGTAGTGTGCATAATACTTTGCCAGCTCAGTGAACTTAGTAGCATACTCACTAACAGTCAGATTGCCCTGCTTAAGCTCCAAAAACTCAATTTCCTTTCTTCCCCGAACATCTTCAGGAAAGTACCTCCTCAGAAAAGCCCTTCTGAAGTTAGCCCAAGTCAGTGCCTCTCCATCCTGAACCATTTCAGTCCTTGTTGCAACCCACCAGTCGTCGGCCTCTTCTGCCAACATATGCGTACCATATCTGACTTTCAGATCTTCAGCACAATCAATCACACGGAAAATCCTTTCGATTTCCTTCAGCCACTTCTGAGCACCTTCAGGGTCATGTGTACCTTTGAACAACGGAGGATTGTTCCTTTGGAAGTTCCCCAATTGCCTATCAGCACCAATCACGCCTCCATTTGGATTTCCAGCAAGTACACCAGCTAACATCCCCAAAGC
This sequence comes from Vicia faba, assembly GCA_948472305.1. NCBI lineage: Eukaryota > Viridiplantae > Streptophyta > Magnoliopsida > Fabales > Fabaceae > Vicia > Vicia faba. The sequence continues at coordinate 136,416 of CATIWC010002925.1, read as the reverse complement.
CTCAGCGAGTGCAGCATCATTCCGTCCGTTACCTCTTCCAGCCATATTCCTGAGAATTAAAACATACTCCTCATCAGAATACAGTATCGACAGTGTTGCCTTACACTAGCCGCATACAAAAGAAATGACTGACCCAAGACTCTGGTCGCAACGACCGACTATGCTCTGATACCACTATTGTAACACCCTCTAAAACCCCGCATATCATTTTCGCAAATAATTAAAATCATAATTTCAGAGTACATGTATTAACGAGGATGTCACAATTCTCTTTTAATAAAAACAAGTTCCTGTCATGCATAACATAGAAGCAACTCATACATGTTTACACAGCGGAATATTATATTTAATAAAACCAAAGTTATAATATTTTCAATCATCAGGGATTAACACCTGGAATATATCAACATCATATTATAACCCAATACTAAGGAAATAAACGAGTCTGACTAACACAGCTCGACAAACAAACATTCCCGGAGTTACAACTATCAGAGCATGACCCGGACAATACTTAAACCGAAATAAACTAGAAACAGCAAGTCTTCGCCAAGCACCTGAACGAAGCTCCTCAATCTGAAATGTTCAACAGTAAGGGTGAGCATCTCAACTATACATTTGATTATACGTTCATAACAATCAATTCAGAAAAACCATAAGCATCACCCAAACAGTAGCATGTTTCATAGTTTACGAAAACCTTTACAATTCATATACTCATAATATATTACTTTTCATACTTATAATTAACATCAAACATCATTAACAATTCAGCAACAATACATGCATACAATCAATTAAATACAACATTGGAAAATCATCCATTCATGTTATATTCAATATAATGCAACACACCCATGCATGTGGTACCATTTTACCGCCCCATTATATCTCGGGTCACGGACAACTCACCGTTCCATTATATCGCGGACACGGTTACCACCTCAATGTTCCATTAAATCGCGGACACGTATATTGGCCACCATGTTAATTCCACACAATGGGAATTAACAAATGCAACATGATATGTAAAGTATGTAACACTCAGCATACTATTAACATCAAGAAAACATATCATGCAACATCAACAATATCAATCATAACAGGATATGGATAGCATGTAATCACTCAGCATACTATTAAACATCAACCAATCATATCAAGTTATATCATAATTCATGCTTGATAACATCATCTAAAAGCATGACAAGAATATCCACGTAGTGTTGGTATCATAACATACAAACATTATTCGATACAAGCATCAAACAACACTAGGGAATCAATAAGCAGCATATTCCAAACATATAAAACACTGCACGTCAAAACAGAATCAATTCCGTACATAACAGCATGCACAGAAAAACAGAATTCAGAAACCAACACAGGAGGTTCAACACGGGTGCCCGTGTGCAGCAACACTGCCCGTGTGGAAATGTGTCCAGAAACACGTTATTTTGCCAATATAGCAGATCAACACGGGTGCCCGTGTGCATCAACACGGCCCGTGTTAAAATGTGTCTGGAACACACTGTTTTTTACCCATCCAGCAGATCAACACGGGTGCCCGTGTGCATCAACACGGCCCGTGTTGATGAGCGCGTGCCCAAAAATTCCTGTACCTGCAGCAGCTCATATGCCAACATATTTGCACGAAAATACATTTCTACAGCAGTGTAATGCAGTACAAAAACATCCAAATACACATCAAGTTTCCAAAACATCAATTTCCTATGCCTATGACCTATGTTCATCAATTTTCCACAAATTGAATAACTCGAATCCTTCAAGGTTATAGTTTTCTAAAATTGTTGGAAAACAGAATTCCTTTTTCAAATCATTTAATCCAAAAACTTAATTTTATAATTACCAACAATTATCAAGGTAACCTTAAAAGTGATTATTCGTCCTTTTGGGGAAATCTGATAACATCAAGGTCATCCTTAGAACACTTAAAGGAAACTCCCGATCATACAATTTCGATCTAAATCAACAATAGGGATTAATTTCTTAATCGATTCACAACCTTTAGGGAACCTAATCTTTTCTAACGAAATTCGACCCTAAAGTTATCGATCACTAAGAACATCAGAGAAAATGGGGTTATCCTACGATTACCCAACCAATTGCATCTAAACCCATAAGCAAATATAAATTGAGTAGTAGCCCCCCTTACCTTATCAAATTGCAGCTTTGAACTCTTGAGCGATTGTTCTTCGTTCTTCAGAGCTCCAATCCCAAATATCTCCAAATTTTGTTTTATCGTGAAAAGTGAGAAATAACTTAAGTCCCAAAATATATATATCCTTATTTCTTTTGCACCCCCACTCTTTACTAACGACATCCAAGCCCAATAACTTAAAAACCCAATATTTTCTTATTTCTTTCATTTTCTTCAAATATTCCAAAATAAATAATTCTTTTTATTTTATTAATTCTAATAAAATAAATTCCCAATCAATTAAATCAAATAATTAAAACTGGGGCGTTACAAAAAGTCTTTAAATTAATGATGCATATTTGATATATATTCGTTATAAATAAAATTAAATGATCAAGCTCGATATTGTTTTTATTCACCATATTTATAATGTAATATGGTGTAAAAGAGGTAGAAACCTTCAATATTTTTATCCTTCTTTATAACCAAATTTTAGGTTTCTTCATCACTAAGAAACAAAGTTGAAAGACTATAAATTAATGACACCTATTTTTTATCTATTGGTAATAATAAAAATTAAATGATCAAGTTCGGTATTATTTTTATTCACCATATTCGCATTATATTATGGTATTAAAATATGTAAACCATTTCAAAAGATTACTTCCTCTCTGTCACCAAATTTTAGGTTTCTTCATCACTAAGTAATTAAAATATAAGACTATAAGTTAACGACACATATTTTTAATATATTGGTAATAACTAAAATTAAATGATCAAGCTCGAAATTATTTCTATTCCACATATTCACCTTATATTATGGTATAATATATATAAAAACATTTCAATATGTTTGAACTTCTCCATCACGAAATTTAAGGTTACTTCATCGCTAAGTAACTAAGTTAAAAGTATTTAAATTAATGATGCATATTTGATATATATTGTTTATAATTAAAATTAAATGATCGAGCTCGATATTATTTGTATTCACCATATTTATAATATAATACGGTTTAAAAGAGATAAAAACTTTCATTATTTTTCTTCTTCTTTATTACCAAATTTTAGGTTTCTTCATCACTAAGAAACTAAGTTGAAAGACTATAAATTAATGACACATAATTTTTATCTATTGGTAATAATTAAAATTAAATGATCATGCTCGATATTATTTTTATTCACCATATTCGCATAATATTATGGTATAATATATATAAACATTTCTATATTTTTCATCTTCTCCATCACAAAATTTAAGGTTACTTCATCACTAAGTAACTAAGTTAAAAGTCTTTAAATAAATTATGCATATTTAGTATATATTGGTTATAATTAAAATTAAATGATCAAGCTCGGTATTATTTTTATTCACCATATTCGCATTATATTATGATATTAAAATATGTAAACCATTTCAAAAGATTACTTCCTCTCCGTCACCAAATTTTAGATTTCTTCATCACTAAGTAACTAAGTTATAAGACTATAAGTTAACGACACCTATTTTTTATATATAGGTAATAATTAACATTAAATGATCAAGCTTGATATTATTCTTATTCACCATAGTCACATTATATTATGGTATAATATATATAAACATTTCAATATTTTTCATCTTCTCCATCATGAAATTTAAGGTTACTTCGTCACTAAGTAACTAAGTTAAAAGTCTTTAAATTAATGATGCATATTTGATATATATTGTATATATTAAGATTAAATGATCAAGCTCGATATTGTTTTTATTCACCATATTCACGTTATATTATGGTACGATATATGTAAGACATTTCAAAAGGTCGCTTCTTCTCCGTCACCAAATTTTAGGTTTTGTTCATCACTAAGTAACTAAGTTAAAACAATATAAATTAACGACACATATTTTTTATATATTGGTAATAATTAAAATTAAATGACCAAGCTCGATATTATTCTTATTCACCATATTCACATTATATTATGGTATAATATGAATAAACATTTCCATATTTTTCATCTTCTCCATCACGAAATTTAAGGTAACTTCATCACTAAGAACTAAGTTAAAAGTCTTTAAATTAATGATGCATATTTGATATATATTTGTTATAAATAAAATTAAATGATCAAGCTCGATATTGTTTTTATTCACCATATTTATAATGTAATATGGTGTAAAATAGGTAATAAATTTAAATATTTTTCTTCATCTTTACAACCAAATTTTAGGTTTCTTCATCACTAAGAAACAAAGTTGAAAGACTATAAATTAATGACACATATTTTTTATTTATTGGTAATAATTAAAATTAAATGATCATTCTCGATATTATTTTTATTCACCATATTCGCATAATATTATGGTATTATAATATGTAAACCATTTCAAAAGATTGCTTCTTCTCCGTCACCAAATTTTAGGTTTCTTCATCACTAAGTAAATATGTTATAAGACTATAAGTTAGTGACACATATTTTTTATATATTGGTAATAATTAAATTTAAATGATCAAGCTCGATATTATACTTATTCACCATAGTCACATTATATTATGGTATAATATATATAAACATTTCAATATTTTTCATCTTCGCCATCACAAAATTTTAGGTTACTTCATCACTAAGTAACTAAGTTAAAAGTCTTTAAATAAATTATGCATATTTAGTATATATTGGTTATAATTAAAATTAAATGATCAAGCTTGATATTGTTTTTATTCACCATATTTATAATTTAATACGGCTTAAAAGAGATAAAAACTTTCATTATTTTTCTTCTTCTTTATTACCAAATTTTAGGTTTCTTCATCACTAAGAAACTAAGTTGAAAGACTATAAATTAATGACACATATTTTTTATCTATTGGTAATAATTAAAATTAAATGATCATGCTCGATATTATTTTTGTTCACCATATTCGCATAATGTTATGGTATTAAAATATGTAAACCATTTCAAAAGATTGCTTCTTCTCCGTCACCAAATTTTAGGTTTCTTCATCACTAAGTAACTAAGTTATAAGACTAAAAGTAAATGACACATGCTTTTTATATATTGGTAATAATTAAAATTAAATGATCAAGCTCGATATTATAATTATTAACCATAGTCACATTATATTATGGTATAATATATATAAACATTTCAATATTTTTCATCTTCTCCAACACAAAATTTAAGGTTACTTCATCACTAAGTAACTAAGTTAAAAGTATTTAAATAAATGATGCATATTTAGTATATATTGGTTATAATTAAAATTAAATGATCAAGCTTGATATTGTTTTTATTCACCATATTTATAATGTAATATGGTTTAAAAGAGATAAAAACTTTCAATATTTTTCTTCTTCTTTATTACCAAATTTTAGGTTTCTTCATCACTAAGAAAATAAGTTGAAAGACTATAAATTAATTACACATATTTTTTACCTATTGGTAATAATTAAAATTAAATGGTCAAGCTCGATATTATTTTTATTCACCATATTCGCATATTATTATGGTATTAAAATATGTAAACCATTTCAAAAGATTTCTTCTTCTCCGTCACCAAATTTTAGGTTTCTTCATCACTAAGTAACTAAGTTATAAGACTAAAAGTTAATGACACATATTTTTTATATATTGGTAATAATTAAAGTTAAATGATCAAGCTCGATATTATAATTATTCACCGTAGTCACATTATATTATGGTATAATATATATAAACATTTCAATATTTTTCATCTTCTCCATCACAAAATTTAAGGATACTTCATCACTAAGTAACTAAGTTAAAAGTCTTTAAATAAATGATGCATATTTAGTATATATTGGTTATAATTAAAATCAAATGATCAAGCTTGATATTGTTTTTATTCACCATATTTATAATGTAATACGGTTTAAAAGAGATAAAAACTTTCAATATTTTTCTTCTTCTTTATTACCAAATTTTAGGTTTCTTCATCACTAAGAAACTAAGTTGAAAGACTATAAATTAATGACACATATTTTTTTATCTATTGGTAATAATTAAAATTAAATGATCAAGCTCGTTATTATTTATGTTCACCATATTCGAATAATGTTATGGTATTAAAATATGTAAACCATTTCAAAAGATTGCTTCTTCTCCGTCACCAAATTTTAGGTTTCTTCATCACTAAGTAACTAAGTTATAAGACTAAAAGTTAATGACACATATTTTTTATATATTGGTAATAATTAAAATTAAATGATCAAGCACGATATTATAATTATTCACCATAGTCACATTATATTATGGTATAATATATATAAACATTTCAATATTTTTCATCTTCTCCAACACAAAATTTAAGGTTACTTCATCACTAAGTAACTAAGTTAAAAATCTTTAAATAAATGATACACATTTAATATATATTGGTTATAATTAAAATTAAATGATCAAGCTTGATATTGTTTTTATTCACCATAGTCACATTAAATTATAGTATGATATATGTAAAACATTTCAAAAGGTTGCTTCTTCTCCGTCACCAAATTTTAGGTTTTGTTCATCACTAAGTAACTAAGTTAAAACACTATAATTTAACGACACATATTTTTTATATATTGGTAATAATTAAAATTAAATGACCAAGCTCGATATTATTCTTATTCACAATATTCACATTATATTATGGCATAACATCAATAAACATTTCCATATTTTTCATCTTCTCCATCACGAAATTTAAGGTAACTTCATCACTAAGTAACTAAGTAAAAAGTCTTTAAATTAATGATGCATATTTGATATATATTCGTTATAAATAAAATTAAATGATCAAGCTCGATATTGTTTTTATTCACCATATTTATAATGTAATATGGTGTAAACGAGGTAGAAACCTTCAATATTTTTCTCCTTCTTTATAACCAAATTTTAGGTTTCTTCATCATTAAGAAACAAAGTTGAAAGAATATAAATTAATGACACCTATTTTTTTATCTATTGGTAATAATAAAAATTAAATGATCAAGTTCGGTATTATTTTTATTCACCATATTCGCATTATATTATGGTATTAAAATATGTAAACCATTTCAAAAGATTACTTCCTCTCTGTCACCAAATTTTAGGTTTCTTCATCACTAAGTAATTAAAATATAAGACTATAAGTTAACGACACATATTTTTAATATATTGGTAATAACTAAAATTAAATGATCAAGCTCGAAATTATTTCTATTCCACATATTCACCTTATATTATGGTATAATATATATAAAAACATTTCAATATGTTTGAACTTCTCCATCACGAAATTTAAGGTTACTTCATCGCTAAGTAACTAAGTTAAAAGTATTTAAATTAATGATGCATATTTGATATATATTGTTTATAGTTAAAATTAAATGATTGAGCTCGATATTATTTGTATTCACCATATTTATAATGTAATACGGTTTAAAAGAGATAAAAACTTTCATTATTTTTCTTCTTCTTTATTACCAAATTTTAGGTTTCTTCATCACTAAGAAACTAAGTTGAAAGACTATAAATTAATGACACATATTTTTTATCTATTGGTAATAATTAAAATTAAATGATCATGCTCGATATTATTTTTATTCACCATATTCGCATAATATTATGGTATAATATATATAAACATTTCTATATTTTTCATCTTCTCCATCACAAAATTTAAGGTTACTTCATCACTAAGTAACTAAGTTAAAAGTCTTTAAATAAATTATGCATATTTAGTATATATTGGTTATAATTAAAATTAAATGATCAAGCTCAGTATTATTTTTATTCATCATATTCGCATTATATTATGATATTAAAATATGTAAACCATTTCAAAAGATTACTTCCTCTCCGTCACCAAATTTTAGGTTTCTTCATCACTAAGTAACTAAGTTATAAGACTATAAGTTAACGACACCTATTTTTTATATATAGGTAATAATTAACATTTAATGATCAAGCTTGATATTATTCTTATTCACCATAGTCACATTATATTATGGTATAATATATATAAACATTTCAATATTTTTCATCTTCTCCATCACGAAAATTAAGGTTACTTCATCACTAAGTAACTAAGTTAAAAGTCTTTAAATTAATGATGCATATTTGATATATATTGTTTATAAATAAGATTAAATGATCAAGCTCGATATTGTTTTTATTCACCATATTCACGTTATATTATGGTACGATATATGTAAAACATTTCAAAAGGTCGCTTCTTCTCCGTCACCAAATTTTAGGTTTTGTTCATCACTAAGTAACTAAGTTAAAACAATATAAATTAACGACACATATTTTTTATATACTGGTAATAATTAAAATTAAATGACCAAGCTCGATATTATTCTTATTCACCATATTCACATTATATTATGGTATAATATGAATAAACATTTCCATATTTTTCATCTTATCCATCACGAAATTTAAGGTAACTTCATCACTAAGAACTAAGTTAAAAGTCTTTAAATTAATTATGCATATTTGATATATATTTGTTATAAATAAAATTAAATGATCAAGCTCGATATTGTTTTTATTCACCATATTTATAATGTAATATGGTGTAAAATAGGTAATAAATTTAAATATTTTTCTTCATCTTTACAACCAAATTTTAGGTTTCTTCATCACTAAGAAACAAAGTTGAAAGACTATAAATTAATGACACATATTTTTTATCTATTGGTAATAATTAAAATTAAATGATCATTCTCGATATTATTTTTATTCACCATATTCGCATAATATTATGGTATTATAATATGTAAACCATTTCAAAAGATTGCTTCTTCTCCGTCACCAAATTTTAGGTTTCTTCATCACTAAGTAACTATGTTATAAGACTATAAGTTAGTGACACATATTTTTTATATATTGGTAATAATTAAATTTAAATGATCAAGCTCGATATTATACTTATTCACCATAGTCACATTATATTATGGTATAATATATATAAACATTTCAATATTTTTCATCTTCGCCATCACAAAATTTAAGGTTACTTCATCACTAAGTAACTAAGTTAAAAGTCTTTAAATAAATTATGCATATTTAGTATATATTGGTTATAATTAAAATTAAATGATCAAGCTTGATATTGTTTTTATTCACCATATTTATAATGTAATACGGCTTAAAAGAGATAAAAACTTTCATTATTTTTCTTCTTCTTTATTACCAAATTTTAGGTTTCTTCATCACTAAGAAACTAAGTTGAAAGACTATAAATTAATGACACATATTTTTTATCTGTTGGTAATAATTAAAATTAAATGATCATGCTCGATATTATTTTTATTCACCATATTCGCTTAATATTATGGTATTAGAATATGTAAACCATTTCAAAAGATTGCTTCTTCTCCGTCACCAAATTTTAGGTTTCTTCATCATTAAGTAACTAACTTATAAGACTAAAAGTTAATGACACATATTTTTTATATATTGGTAATAATTAAAATTAAATTATCAAGCTCGATATTATAATTATTCACCATAGTCACATTATATTATGGTATAATATATAAACATTTCAATATTTTTTATCTTCTCCATCACAAAATTTAAGGTTACTTCATCACTAAGTAACTAAGTTAAAAGTCTTTAAATAAATGATGCATATTTAGTATATATTGGTTATAATTAAAATTAAATGATCAAGCTCGGTATTATTTTTATTCACCATATTTATAATGTAATATGGTTTAAAAGAGATAAAAACTTTCAATATTTTTCTTCTTCTTTATTACCAAATTTTAGGTTTCTTCATCACTAAGAAAATAAGTTGAAAGACTATAAATTAATTACACATATTTTTTACCTATTGGTAATAATTAAAATTAAATGGTCAAGCTCGATATTATTTTTATTCACCATATTCGCATATTATTATGGTATTAAAATATGTAAACCATTTCAAAAGATTTCTTCTTCTCCGTCACCAAATTTTAGGTTTCTTCATCACTAAGTAACTAAGTTATAAGACTAAAAGTTAATGACACATATTTTTTATATATTGGTAATAATTAAAGTTAAATGATCAAGCTCGATATTATAATTATTCACCGTAGTCACATTATATTATGGTATAATATATATAAACATTTCAATATTTTTCATCTTCTCCATCACAAAATTTAAGGATACTTCATCACTAAGTAACTAAGTTAAAAGTCTTTAAATAAATGATGCATATTTAGTATATATTGGTTATAATTAAAATCAAATGATCAAGCTTGATATTGTTTTTATTCACCATATTTATAATGTAATACGGTTTAAAAGAGATAAAAACTTTCAATATTTTTCTTCTTCTTTATTACCAAATTTTAGGTTTCTTCATCACTAAGAAACTAAGTTGAAAGACTATAAATTAATGACACATATTTTTTTATCTATTGGTAATAATTAAAATTAAATGATCAAGCTCGTTATTATTTATGTTCACCATATTCGCATAATGTTATGGTATTAAAATATGTAAACCATTTCAAAAGATTGCTTCTTCTCCGTCATCAAATTTTAGGTTTCTTCATCACTAAGTAACTAAGTTATAAGACTAAAAGTTAATGACACATATTTTTTATATATTGGTAATAATTAAAATTAAATGATCAAGCACGATATTATAATTATTCACCATAGTCACATTATATTATGGTATAATATATATAAACATTTCAATATTTTTCATCTTCTCCATCACGAAATTTAAGGTTACTTCATCACTAAGTAACTAAGTTAAAAGTATTTAAATAAATTATGCATATTTAGTATATATTGGTTATAATTAAAATTAAATGATCAAGCTTGATATTGTTTTAATTACCATAGTCACATTATATTACGGTATGATATATGTAAAACATTTCAAAAGGTTGCTTCTTCTCCGTCACCAAATTTTAGGTTTTGTTCATCACTAAGTAACTAAGTTAAAACACTATAATTTAACGACACATATTTTTTATATATTGGTAATAATTAAAATTAAATGACCAAGCTCGATATTATTCTTATTCACCATATTCACATTATATTATGGCATAACATCAATAAACATTTCCATATTTTTCATCTTCTCCATCACGAAATTTAAGGTAACTTCATCACTAAGTAACTAAGTAAAAAGTCTTTAAATTAATGATGCATATTTGATATATATTCGTTATAAATAAAATTAAATGATCAAGCTCGATATTGTTTTTATTCACCATATTTATAATGTAATATGGTGTAAACGAGGTAGAAACCTTCAATATTTTTCTCCTTCTTTATAACCAAATTTTAGGTTTCTTCATCACTAAGAAACAAAGTTGAAAGACTATAAATTAATGACACCTATTTTTTATCTATTGGTAATAATAAAAATTAAATGATCAAGTTCGGTATTATTTTTATTCACCATATTCGCATTATATTATGGTATTAAAATATGTAAACCATTTCAAAAGATTACTTCCTCTCTGTCACCAAATTTTAGGTTTCTTCATCACTAAGTAATTAAAATATAAGACTATAAGTTAACGACACATATTTTTAATATATTGGTAATAACTAAAATTAAATGATCAAGCTCGAAATTATTTCTATTCCACATATTCACCTTATATTATGGTATAATATATATAAAAACATTTCAATATGTTTGAACTTCTCCATCACGAAATTTAAGGTTACTTCATCGCTAAGTAACTAAGTTAAAAGTATTTAAATTAATGATGCATATTTGATATATATTGTTTATAATTAAAATTAAATGATCGAGCTCGATATTATTTGTATTCACCATATTTATAATGTAATACAGTTTAAAAGAGATAAAAACTTTCATTATTTTTCTTCTTCTTTATTACCAAATTTTAGGTTTCTTCATCACTAAGAAACTAAGTTGAAAGACTCTAAATTAATGACACATATTTTTTATCTATTGGTAATAATTAAAATTAAATGATCATGCTCGATATTATTTTTATTCACCATATTCGCATAATATTATGGTATAATATATATAAACATTTCTATATTTTTCATCTTCTCCATCACAAAGTTTAAGGTTACTTCATCACTAAGTAACTAAGTTAAAAGTCTTTAAATAAATTATGCATATTTAGTATATATTGGTTATAATTAAAATTAAATGATCAAGCTCGGTATTATTTTTATTCACCATATTCGCATTATATTATGATATTAAAATATGTAAACCATTTCAAAAGATTACTTCCTCTCCGTCACCAAATTTTAGGTTTCTTCATCACTAAGTAACTAAGTTATAAGAATACAAGTTAACGACACCTATTTTCTATATATAGGTAATAATTAACATTAAATGATCAAGCTTGATATTATTCTTATTCACCATAGTCACATTATATTATGGTATAATATATATAAACATTTCAATATTTTTCATCTTCTCCATCACGAAATTTAAGGTTACTTCATCACTAAGTAACTAAGTTAAAAGTCTTTAAATTAATGATGCATATTTGATATATATTGTTTATAAATAAGATTAAATGATCAAGCTCGATATTGTTTTTATTCACCATATTCACGTTATATTATGGTACGATATATGTAAAACATTTCAAAAGGTCGCTTCTTCTCCGTCACCAAATTTTAGGTTTTGTTCATCACTAAGTAACTAAGTTAAAATAATATAAATTAACGACACATATTTTTTATATATTGGTAATAATTAAAATTAAATGACCAAGCTCGATATTATTCTTATTCACCATATTCACATTATATTATGGTATAATATGAATAAACATTTCCATATTTTTCATCTTATCCATCACGAAATTTAAGGTAACTTCATCACTAAGAACTAAGTTAAAAGTCTTTAAATTAATGATGCATATTTGATATATATTTGTTATAAATAAAATTAAATGATCAAGCTCGATATTGTTTTTATTAACCATATTTATAATGTAATATGGTGTAAAATAGGTAATAAATTTAAATATTTTTCTTCATCTTTACAACCAAATTTTAGGTTTCTTCATCACTAAGAAACAAAGTTGAAAGACTATAAATTAATGACACATATTTTTTATCTATTGGTAATAATTAAAATTAAATGATCATTCTCGATATTATTTTTATTCACCATATTCGCATAATATTATGGTATTATAATATGTAAACCATTTCAAAAGATTGCTTCTTCTCCGTCACCAAATTTTAGGTTTCTTCATCACTAAGTAACTATGTTATAAGACTATAAGTTAGTGACACATATTTTTTATATATTGGTAATAATTAAATTTAAATGATCAAGCTCGATATTATACTTATTCACCATAGTCACATTATATTATGGTATAATATATATAAACATTTCAATATTTTTCATCTTCGCCATCACAAAATTTAAGGTTACTTCATCACTAAGTAACTAAGTTAAAAGTCTTTAAATAAATTATGCATATTTAGTATATATTGGTTATAATTAAAATTAAATGATCAAGCTTGATATTGTTTTTATTCACCATATTTATAATGTAATACGGCTTAAAAGAGATAAAAACTATCATTATTTTTCTTCTTCTTTATTACCAAATTTTAGGTTTCTTCATCACTAAGAAACTAAGTTGAAAGACTATAAATTAATGACACATATTTTTTATCTATTGGTAATAATTAAAATTAAATGATCATGCTCGATATTATTTTTATTCACCATATTCGCATAATATTATGGTATTAGAATATGTAAACCATTTCAAAAGATTGCTTCTTCTCCGTCACGAAATTTTAGGTTTCTTCATCATTAAGTAACTAACTTATAAGACTAAAAGTTAATGACACATATTTTTTATATATTGGTAATAATTAAAATTAAATGATGAAGCTCGATATTATAATTATTCACCATAGTCACATTATATTATGGTATAATATATAAACATTTCAATATTTTTCATCTTCTCCATCACAAAATTTAAGGTTACTTCATCACTAAGTAACTAAGTTAAAAGTCTTTAAATAAATGATGCATATTTAGTATATATTGGTTATAATTAAAATTAAATGATCAAGCTCGGTATTGTTTTTATTCACCATATTCGCATTATATTATGATATTAAAATATGTAAACCATTTCAAATGATTACTTCCTCTCCGTCACCAAATTTTAGGTTTCTGCATCACTAAGTAAATAAGTTATAAGACTATAAGTTAACGACACATATTTTTTTATATATATGTAATAATTAACATGAAATGATCAAGCTCGATATTATTCTTATTCACCATAGTCACATTATATTATGGTATAATATATATAAACATTTCAATATTTTTCATCTTCTCCATCACGAAATTTAAGGTTACTTCATCACTAAGTAACTAAGTTAAAAGTCTTTAAATTAATGATGCATATTTGATATATATTGGTTATAAATAAGATTAAATGATCAAGCTTGATATTGTTTTTATTCGCCATAGTCACGTTATATTATGGTACGATATATGTAAAACATTTCAAAAGGTCGCTTCTTCTCCGTCACCAAATTTTAGGTTTTGTTCATCACTAAGTAACTAAGTTAAAACAATATAAATTAACGACACATATTTTTTATATATTGGTAATAATTAAAATTAAATGACCTAGCTCGATATTATTCTTATTCACCATATTCTCATTATATTATGGTATAATATATATAAACATTTCCATATTTTTCATCTTCTCCATCACGAAATTTAAGGTAACTTCATCACTAAGAACTAAGTTAAAAGTCTTTAAATTAAGGATGCATATTTGATATATATTTGTTATAAATAAAATTAAATGATCAAGCTCGATATTGTTTTTATTCACCATATTTATAATGTAATATGGTGTAAAATAGGTAATAACTTTAAATATTTTTCTTCATATTTATAACCAAATTTTAGGTTTCTTCATCACTAAGAAACAAAGTTGAAAGACTATAAATTAATGACACATATTTTTTATCTATTGGTAATAATTAAAATTAAATGATCATGCTTGATATTATTTTTATTCACCATATTCGCATAATATTATGGTATTAAAATATGTAAACCATTTCAGAAGATTGCTTCTTCTCCATCACCAAATTTTAGGTTTCTTCATCACTAAGTAACTAAGTTATAAGACTATAAGTTAGTGACACATATTTTTTATATATTGGTAATAATTAAATTTAAATGATCAAGCTCGATATTATACTTATTAACCATAGTCACATTATATTATGGTATTATATATAACCATTTCAATATTTTTCATCTTCTCCATCACAAAATTTAAGGTTACTTCATCACTAAGTAACTAAGTTAAAAGTCTTTAAATAAATGATGCATATTTAATATATATTGGTTATAATTAAAATTAAATGATCATGCTTGATATTTTTTTTATTCACCATATTTATAATGTAATACGGTTTAAAAGAGATAAAAACTTTCATTATTTTTCTTCTTCTTTATTACCGAGTTTTAGGTTTCTTCATCACTAAGAAACTAAGTTGAAAGACTATAAATTAATGACACATATCTTTTATCTATTGGTAATAATTAAAATTAAATGATCATGCTCGATATTATTTTTACTCACCATATTTGCATAATATTAGGGTATTAAAATATGTAAACCATTTCAAAAGATTGCTTCTTCTCCGTTACCAAATTTTAGGTTTCTTCATCATTAAGTAACTATGTTATAAGACTAAAAATTAATGACACATATTTTTTATATATAGGCAATAATTAAAATTAAATGGTCAAACTCGATATTATAATTATTCACCATAGTCACATTATATTATGGTATAATATATATAAACATTTCAATATTTTTCATCTTCTCCATCACAAAATTTAAGGTTACTTCATCACTAAGTAACTAAGTTAAAAGTCTTTAAATAAATGATGCATATTTAGTATGTATTGGTTATAATTAAAATTAAATGATCAAGCTCGGTATTATTTTTATTCACCATATTCGCATTATATTATGATATTAAAATATGTAAACCATTTCAATTGATTATTTCCTCTCCGTCACCAAATTTTAGGTTTCTTCATCACTAAGTAACTAAGTTATAAGACTATAAGTTAACGACACCTATTTTTTATATATAGGTAATAATTAACATTAAATAATCAAGCTCGATATTATTCTTATTCACCATAGTCACATTATATTATGGTATAATATATATAAACATTTCAATATTTTCATCTTCTCCATCACGAAATTTAAGGTTACTTCATCACTAAGTAACTAAGTTAAAAGTCTTTAAATTAATGATGCATATTTGATATATATTGGTTATAATTAAAATTAAATGACCAAACTCGATATTATTTGTATTCACCATAGTCACGTTATATTATGGTACGATATATGTAAAACATTTCAAACAGTTGCTTCTTCTCCGTCACCAAATTTTAGGTTTTGTTCATCACTAAGTAACTAAGTTAAAACACTATAAATTAACGACACATATTTTTTATATATTGGTAATAATTAAAATTAAATGACCAACGTCAATATTATTCTTATTCACCATATTCAAATTATATTATGGTATAATATGAATAAACATTTTCAAATTTTTCATCTTCTCCATCACGAAATTTAAGGTTATTTCATAACTAAGTAACTAAGTTAAAAGTCTTTAAATTAATGATGCATATTAGATATATATTGGTTATAAATAAAATTAAATAAACAAGCTCGATATTGTTTTTATTCACCATAGTCACGTTATATTATGGTACGATATATGTAAAACATTTCAAAAGGTCGCTTCTTCTCCGTCACCAAATTTTAGGTTTTGTTCATCACTAAGTAACTAAGTCAAAACAATATAACTTAATGAAACAAATTTTTTATATATTGGTAATAATTAAAATTAAATGACCAAGCTCGATATTATTCTTATTCACCATATTCACATTATATTATGGTATAATATGAATAAACATTTCCATATTTTTCATCTTCTCCATCAGGAAATTTAAGGTAACTTCATCACCAAGTAACTAAGTTGAAAGTCTTTAAATTAATGATGCATATTTGATATATATTTGTAATAAATAAAATTAAATGATCAAGCTCGATATTGTTTTTATTCACCATATTTATAATGTAATATGGTGTAAAATAGGTAATAACTTTAAATATTTTTCTTCATCTTTGTAACCAAATTTTAGGTTTCTTCATCATTAAGAAACAAAGTGGAAAGACTATAAATTAACGACACATATTTTTTATCTATTGGTAATAATAAAAATTAAATGATCATGCTCGGTGTTATTTTTATTCACCATATTCGCATTATATTAAGGTATTAAAATATGTAAACCATTTAGTAAGATTACTTCTTCTCCGTCACCAAATTTTAGGTTTCTTCATCACTTAGTAACTAAGTTATAAGACTATAATTTAACGACACATATTTTTTATATATTGGTTATAATTAAAATTAAATGACCAAGCTCGATATTATTCTTATTCACCATATTCACATTATATTATGGTATAATATGAAAAAACATTTCCATATTTTTCATCTTCTCCATCACGAAATTTAAGGTAACTTTATCACTAAGTAACTAAGTTGAAAGTCTTTAAATTAATGATGAATATTTGATATATATTTGTAATAAATAAAATTAAATGATCAAGCTCTATATTGTTTTTATTCACCATATTTATAATGTAATATGGTGTAAAAGAGGTAAAAACTTTCAATATTTTTCTTCTTCTTTATAACCAAATTTTAGGTTTCTTCATCACTAAGAAACAAAGTTGAAAGACTATAAATTAATGACACCTATTTTTTATCTATTGGTAATAATTAAAATTAAATGATCAAGCTCGATATTATTTTTATTCACCATATTCGCATAATATTATGGTATTAAAATATGTAAACCATTTCATAAGATTGCTTCTTCTCCGTCACCAAATTTTAGGTTTCTTCATCACTAAGTAACTAAGTTATAAGACTAAAAGTTAATGACACATATATTTTTATATATTGGTTATAATTAAAATTAAATGATCAAGCTCGATATTATAATTATTCACCATAGTCACATTATATTATGGTATAATATATATAAACATTTTAATATTTTTCATCTTCTCCATCACAAAATTTAAGGTTACTTCATCACTAAGTAACTAAGTTAAAAGTCTTTAAATAAATGATGCATATTTAGTATATATTGGTTATAATTAAAATTAAATGATCAAGCTTGATATTTTTTTTATTCACCATAGTTACATTATATTAGGGTATGATATATGTAAAACATTTCAAAAGGTTGCTTCTTCTCCGTCACCAAATTTTAGGTTTTGTTCATCACTAAGTAACTAAGTTAAAACACTATAATTTAACGACACATATTTTTTATATATTGGTAATAATTAAAATTAAATGACCAAGCTCAATATTAT
Organism: Vicia faba; assembly: GCA_948472305.1. NCBI lineage: Eukaryota > Viridiplantae > Streptophyta > Magnoliopsida > Fabales > Fabaceae > Vicia > Vicia faba. The sequence goes on along the minus strand of CATIWC010002925.1, from coordinate 117,806 downwards.
TCTAATTCACCATATTCACATTATATTATGGTATAATATAAATAAACATTTCCATATTTTTCATCTTCTCCATCACGAAATTTAAGATAATTTCATCACTAAGTAACTAAGTTAAAAGTCTTTAAATTAATGATGCATATTTGATATATATATTGGTTATAAATAAAATTAAATGATCAAGCTCTATATTGTTTTTATTCACCATATTTATAATGTAATATGGTGTAAAAGAGGTAAAAACATTCAATATTTTTCTTCTTCTTTATAACCAAATTTTAGGCTTCTTCATCACTAAAAAACAAAGTTGAAAGACTATAAATTAATGACACGTATTTTTTATCTATTGGTAATAATTAAAATTAAATGATCAAGCTCGATATTATTTTAATTCACCATATTCGCATAATATTATGGTATTAAAATATGTAAACTATTTCAAAAGATTGCTTCTTCTCCGTCACCAAATTTTAGGTTTCTTCATCACTAAGTAATTAAGTTATAAGACTATAAGTTAATGACACATATTTTTATATATTGATAATAATTAAAATTAAATGATCAACCTCGATATTATAATTATTCACCATAGTCACATTATATTATGGAATAATATATATAAACATTTCAATATTTTTCATCTTCTCCATCACAAAATTTAAGATAACCTCATCACTAAGTAACTAAGTTAAAAGTCTTTAAATAAATGATGCATATATAGTATATATTGGTTATAATTAAATTTATATGATCAAGCTTGATATTGTTTTTATTCACCAAATTTTTAATGTAATACGGTTTAAAAGAGATAAAAACTTTCAATATTTTTCTACTTCTTTATAACCAAATTTTAGGTTTCTTCATCACTAAGAAACAAAGTTGAAAGACTATAAATTAATGACACATATTTTTTATCTATTGGTAATAATTAAAATTAAATGATCAAGCTCGATATTATTTTTATTCACCATATTCGCATAATATTCTGGTATTAAAATATGTAAACCATTTCATAAGATTGCTTCTTCTCCGTCACAAAATTTTAGGTTTCTTCATCACTAAGTAACTAAGTTATAAGACTAAAAGTTAATGACAACTATTTTTTATATATTGGTAATAATTAAAATTAAATGATAAATCTCGATATTATAATTATTCATTATAGTCACATTATATTATGGTATAATATATATAAACATTTCAATATTTTTCATCTTCTCCATCACGAAATTTAAGGTTACTTCATCACTAAGTAACTAAGTTAAAAGTCTTTAAATAAATGATGCATATTTAGTATATATTGGTTATAATTAAAATTAAATGATCAAGCTTGATATTGTTTTAATTACCATAGTCACATTATATTACGATATGATATATGTAAATAATTTCAAAAGGTTGCTTCTTCTCCGTCACCAAATTTTAGGTTTTGTTCATCACTAAGTAACTAAGTTAAAACACTATAATTTAACGAAACATATTTTTTATATATTGGTAATAATTAAAATTAAATGAACAAGCTCGATATTATTCTAATTCATCATATTCACATTATATTATGGTATAATATAAATAAAAATTTCCATATTTTTCAACTTCTCCATCAAGAAATTTAAGATAACTTCATCACTAAGTAACTAAGTTAAAAGTCTTTAAATTAATGATGCATATTTGATATATATATTGGTTATAAATAAAATAAATGATTAAGCTCTATATTGTTTTTATTCACCATATTTATAATGTAATATGGTGTAAAAGAGGTAAAAACTTTCAATATTTTTCTTCTTCTTTATAACCAAATTTCAGGTTTCTTCATCACTAATAAACAAAGTTGAAAGACTATAAATTAATGACACGTATTTTTTATCTATTGGTAATAATTAAAATTAAATGATCAAGCTCGATATTATTTTAATTCACCATATTCGGATAATATTATGGTATTAAAATATGTAAACCATTTCAAAAGATTGCTTCTTCTCCGTCACCAAATTTTAGGTTCCTTCATCACTAAGTAACTAAGTTATAAGACTATAAGTTAATGACACATATTTTTATATAATGATAATAATTAAAATTAAATGATCAAGCTCGATATTATAATTATTCGCCATAGTCACATTATATTATGGTATAATATATATAAACATTTCAATAATTTTCATTTTCTCTATCACAAAATTTAAGATAACTTCATCACTAAGTAACTAAGTTAAAAGTCTTTAAATAAATGATGCATATATAGTATATATTGGTTATAATTAAAATTATATGATCAAGCTTGATATTGGTTTTATTCACCAAATTTATAATGTAATACGGTTTAAAAGAGATAAAAACTTTCAATATTTTTCTTCTTCTTTATAACCAAATTTTAGGTTTCTTCATCACTAAGAAACAAAGTTGAAAGACTATAAATTAATTACACATATTTTTTATCTATTGGTAATAATTAAAATTAAATGATCAAGCTCGATATTATTTTTATTCACCATATTCGCATAAAATTATGGTATTAAAATATGTAAACCATTTCATAAGATTGCTTCTTCTCCGTCACCAAATTTTAGGTTTCTTCATCACTAAGTAAATAAGTTATAAGACTAAAAGTTAATGACAAATATTTTTTATATATTGGTAATAATTAAAATTAAATGATCAAGCTCGATATTATAATTATTCACCATAGTCACATTATATTATGGTATAATATATATAAACATTTCAATATTTTTCATCTTCTCCATCACGAAATTTAAGGTTACTTCATCACTAAGTAACTAAGTTAAAAGTATTTAAATAAATTATGCATATTTAGTATATATTGGTTATAATTAAAATTAAATGATCAAGCTTGATATTGTTTTAATTACCATAGTCACATTATATTACGGTATGATATATGTAAAACATTTCAAAAGGTTGCTTCTTCTCCGTCACCAAATTTTAGGTTTTGTTCATCACTAAGTAACTAAGTTAAAACACTATAATTTAACGAAACATATTTTTTATATATTGGTAATAATTAAAATTAAATGACCAAGCTCAATATTATTCTAATTCACCATATTCACATTATATTATGGTATAATATAAATAAACATTTCCATATTTTTCATCTTCTCCATCACGAAATTTATTATAACTTCATCACTATGTAACTAAGTTAAAAGTCTTTAAATTAATGAGGCATATTTGATATATATTGGTTATGAATAAAATTAAATGATCAAGCTCGATATTGTTTTTATTCACCATATTTATAATGTAATATGGTGTAAAAGAGGTAAAAACTTTCAATATTTTTCTTCTTCTTTATAACCAAATTTTAGGTTTCTTCATCACTAAGAAACAAAGTTGAAAGACTATAAATTAATGACACATATTTTTTATCTATTGGTAATAATTAAAATTAAATGATCAAGCTCGATGTTATTTTAATTCACCATATTCGCATAATATTATGGTATTAAAATATGTAAACCATTTCAAAAGATGGCTTCTTCTCCGTCACCAAATTTTAGGTTTCTTCATCACTAAGTAACTAAGTTATAAGACTATAAGTTAATGATGTAACACCCCGTTTTCAATTAATTGATTTATTTAAATTTGGGAATTTATTTTATTAGAATTAATAAAATAAAAAGAATTATTTATTTTGGAGTATTTGAGGAAAATAAAAGAAATAAGGAATATTGGGATTTTTATGTTATTGGGCTTAGATGTTGTTAGTAAAGAGTGGGGGTGCAGAGAAATAAAGTTATGTTTGGGACTTAGGCCATTTTCTCATTTTTGGTTTTCACGTAAGAACAGAAGTTGGAATTTGGGAAAATAGAGCTCTGAAGAACGGAGAACGAAGAACATCGCTCAAGAACTCAAAGCTGCTAATTGATAAGGTAAGGGGGGTTTATACTCGATTTATATTTGTTTATGGGTTTATGTACGGTTGATTCGGGTAATCGTAGGAAATCCCAATTGTTAGATGTTTCTAGGGATCGATAACCTTAGGATTGAACTTTGTTAGAAAAGGTTTAAGTTCCCGATTTTATGAATCAATTAGAGACTTTAGGTTCCTATGATGGATTGGATGTCTTTGTACTATATTGCACCGCCGTAGAGAGGTATTTTCGTGCAAAAAAATGGGTATATGAGCTGCTGCAAAAACAGAAAAATTGGGTTCGCACTCATCAACACGGGCGCGTTGATTTACGCGGGCACCCGTGTTGATTCACTGTAATGCTGATGAAAAAGTGTTTTCTGGCCATAATTCAACACGGGCGTGTTGATTAACACGGGCGCCCGTGTTGATTCACTGTGTTGGCATAAAAATGGGTTTTCTGGGCACAATTCAACACGGGCCGTGTTGATTTACACGGGCGCCCGTGTTGATCCCCTGTTTTGTCAAAAAAACGTGTTTTCTGGACACATTTCCACACGGGCAGTGTTGTTTTACACGGGCACCCGTGTTAAACCTCCTGTGTTGGTTTTTAAACTATGTTTTCCGTGCATGTTGTTAAGTACGGATTGATCCGGTTTTGATGTGCAGTGTTTGACATGTTTTGAATATGTGTTTATTGATTTCCTAGTGTTGATTGATGTGTGTATCGAATAACGATTGTATGTTATGATACCAACACTATGTGGATCTTATTGTCATGCTTTTAGATGATGTTGTCAAGCATGAATTATGATATAACTTGATATGATTGATGTTTAATAGTATGCTGAGTGGTTACATGCTATTCCTATCATGTTATGTTTGATATTGTTGATGTGCATGATATGTTGATTGATGTTCATAGTATGCTGAGTGTTACATACTTACATATCATGTTGCATTTGTTAATTCCCATTGTGTGGAATTAACATGGTGGCCAATATACGTGTCCGCGATATAATGGAACGTTGAGGTGGTAGCCGTGTCCGCGATATAATGGAACGGTGAGTTATCCGTGACCCGCGATTTAATGGGGCGGTGAAGTGGTACCACATGCATGGGTGTGTTGCATTACTCGAATATAACATGAATGGATGATTTTTCCAATGTTATATTTGATTGTTTGTATGCACGTATGATTTGATAAATGGTTTATGATGTTTGATGAATATTTGCAAATATGAAAGGCAATATGTCATGAATATATGAATTGTAAAGGCTTTGTAAACTATGAAATATGCTAATTATTGGGTGATGCTTATGATTTCGTGAATTGATTGTTATGAATGTATAACCAAATGTATATTTGAGAAGCTCACCCTTACTGTTGAATATTTCAGATTGAGGAGCTTCGCTCAGGTGCTTGGCGAAGGCTTATCGTGTCTAGTTTAGTTTCGTTTTAGTATGTCCGGGTCATGCTCTGATAGTTGTAACTCCGGGAACGTTTGGTTGTCGAGCTGCTTTAGTCAGACTCGTTTATTTTCTTTTAATTGTTATAATATGACGTTGACTTTTCCAGGTGTTAATCCCTGATGATTTTGGAAAATATTATAACATTTGATTTTATTAAATAAATTATTCCGCTGTGTAGACATGTATGAGTTACCACTAAAATTATGCATGACAGGAATTTATTTTATTAAAAGAGAATTGTAGCATTCCTCGATTATTACATGTACTCTGAGTTTATAATTTTTAATATTTGCGAAAATTATATGCGGGGTTTTAGAGGGTGTTACAATAGTGGTATCAGAGCATAGTCGGTCGTTGTGACCAGAGTCTTGAGTCAGTCATTCCTTTTCGTATGCGACTAGTGCAAGGTAACACTGTCGATACTGTATTCTGATGTGGAGTATGTTTTAATTCTCAGGAATATGGCTGGAAGAGGTAATGGACGAAATGATGCTGCACTAGCTGAGGCTTTGGGGATGTTAGCTGGTGTACTTGCTGGAAACCCAACTGGAGGCGTGATTGGTGCTGATAGGCAATTGGGAAATTTCCAGAGGAACAATCCTCCGTTGTTCAAAGGTACACATGACCCCGAAGGTGCTCAGAAGTGGCTGAAGGAAATCGAAAGGATTTTCCGTGTGATCGATTGTGCTGAAGATCTGAAAGTCAGATATGGTACGCATATGTTGGCAGAAGAGGCCGACGACTGGTGGGTTGCCACAAGGACTGAAATGGTTCAGGATGGAGAGGCACTGACTTGGGCTAACTTCAGAAGGGCTTTTCTGAGGAGGTACTTTCCTGAAGATGTTCGGGGAAGAAAGGAAATTGAATTTTTGGAGCTTAAGCAGGGAAATCTGACTGTTAGTGAGTATGCTACTAAGTTCACTGAGCTGGCAAAGTATTATGCACACTACAACAATGATGAGGCTGGAGAATTCTCTAAATGTATCAAATTTGAGAATGGTCTCCGAGATGAGATTAAGCAGGGAATCAGGTACCAGCGTATTCGTAGATTTTCTGATCTGGTGGATTGTAGCAGAATCTTGGAAGAAGATATTACCAAGAATCGGTCGTCTCACTCTCGTGGGGCTGTTGATAAAAGAGGGAAGCAACATATGGACCGTGGCAAGCCATATGGTAGAGATAACCAGAGATCAGGCGGTTGGAAAAGGCCTAGTGGGGGAGATTCTAAGGCTCCCATCAGATGCTACAGGTGTGGTGAGTCTGGTCATCACATTCGAGATTGCAAGAGTGATGAGAAGAAGTGCTATAAATGTGGAAAGGCTGGTCATTTGTCTATTGATTGCAAAGGGAAGTCTGTTACTTGTTACAATTGTGGCGAAGAAGGTCACATTCGTCCGCAGTGTCCTAAGCCTAGGAAGGATCAGTCAGGTGGAAAAGTGTTTGCTTTGTCTGGATCTGAGACTACCCCAGAGGATCGATTGATTAAAGGTACGTGTTTTATTCATGGCACACCTTTAGTTTCAATTATTGATACTGGTGCAACTCATTCTTTCATTTCTTTGGATTGTGCTGAGAGGTTGAAACTGGACATATCTGGTATGCGAGGTAGCATGGTTGTTGATACTCCTGCATCGGGTTCAGTGACAACTTCACTCGTATGTAGGAATTGTCCTATTGAGATTTTTGGTAGAGGTTTCGGTATGGATTTAGTGTGCCTACCGCTTGAACAAATTGATATTATCCTTGGGATGAACTGGTTGGAATTTAACCGGGTTCATCTGAACTGCTTTGCTAAGACGGTGATTTTCCCAGAAGCAGTTGGTGTCGAGAATTTGACTATGACTGCTAGGCAGGTGCAAGAAGCAATGGAAGATGGTGCTAATGTGTTTATGTTACTTGCTTCGTTAGATGTAACAGGAAAGGTCAGGAGTAGTGAATTGCCAGTGGTGTGTGATTTTCCAGAAGTCTTTCCTGATGATGTTGGCGAGTTACCTCCTGAGAGAGAAGTGGAATTTTCTATAGATTTAATTCCTGGTACGAGACCGGTGTCGATGGCGCCATATCGTATGTCTGCGTCTGAATTGGCTGAATTGAAGAGTCAGTTGGAAGATTTACTGGAGAAGAAGTTTATTCGTCCAAGTGTTTCGCCTTGGGGTGCTCCGGTATTGTTGGTTAAGAAGAAAGAAGGTTCTATGAGACTGTGTGTTGATTACAGGCAATTGAACAAGGTAACCATTAAGAATCGGTACCCGTTACCGAGGATTGATGATTTAATGGATCAGTTAATTGGAGCCAGTGTATTCAGTAAGATTGATTTGAGATCTGGATATCATCAGATTCGTGTGAAAGCGGAAGATATTCAAAAGACTGCTTTTCGAACGAGGTATGGGCATTATGAATATTCTGTTATGCCGTTCGGAGTTACTAATGCACCTGGTGTTTTCATGGAATATATGAATAGGATTTTTCACCCATATCTGGATAAGTTTGTTGTGGTTTTTATTGATGACATTCTGATTTATTCCGAGAATGACGAAGAACATGCGGAACATCTCAGAATTGTGTTAGAGTTGTTGAAAGATAAGAAGTTGTATGCAAAGTTGTCCAAATGTGAGTTCTGGCTGAATGAAGTTAGTTTTCTTGGACATGTGATTTCTAAGAATGGTATTGCAGTGGATCCTGCGAAAGTAGAAGCGGTATCTCAGTGGGAAGCGCCGAAGACTGTTTCTGAAATTAGAAGTTTTCTTGGTCTTGCAGGTTATTACAGAAAATTTATCGAAGGATTCTCAAAGTTAGCATTGCCGTTGACGAAGTTGACTCGTAAAGGACAAGCGTTTATTTGGGATTCTGATTGTGAGAAAGGTTTCCAAGAATTGAAGCGGAGATTGACAAGTGCTCCTATTCTGATTTTGCCGAATCCGGTGGAATCTTTTGTGGTCTATTGTGATGCATCTCTGTTGGGTTTAGGTGGTGTTTTAATGCAGAATCAGCAGGTAGTTGCGTATGCTTCGAGACAGTTGAAGGTTCATGAAAGGAACTATCCTACTCATGACTTAGAGTTGGCAGCAGTTGTGTTTGTCTTGAAATTGTGGAGACATTATCTGTATGGTTCGAGGTTTGAAGTGTATAGTGATCATAAGAGTTTGAAGTATCTTTTCGATCAGAAAGAGCTCAATATGAGGCAAAGAAGGTGGTTAGAATTCCTCAAAGATTATGATTTTGGTTTGAATTACCATCCTGGTAAGGCAAATGTAGTTGCAGATGCTTTGAGCAGGAAGTCCTTGCATATGTCTATGATGATGGTTCGTGAATGGGATTTAATTGAGCAATTCCGAGATTTGAGTTTGGTTTGTGAAAGTACTCCGAAGTGTGTTCGTTTGGGTATGTTGAAACTTACTAGTGGTATTCTAGAAGAGATCAGGATCGGGCAGAAATCCGATGTTAATTTAGTTGATAAATTGACATTGATCAACCAAGGTCAAGGTGGTGAGTTTAGGATTGATGAAAATGATGTTATGAGATTTGGCGATAGAGTTTGTGTTCCTGATGTCGCAGAAATCAAGAAAAGTATATTAGAGGAAGGACATCGCAGTGGGATGAGCATTCATCCGGGTGCCACGAAAATGTATCATGATTTGAAGAAATTGTTTTGGTGGCCGAGAATGAAAAAGGAAATAGCTGAATTTGTGTATGCATGTTTAATCTGTCAGAAATCGAAGATTGAGCATCAAAAGCCGTCTGGGTTTATGCAACCGATGTTTATTCCAGAATGGAAGTGGGATAGTATTTCTATGGATTTCGTATCTGGGTTGCCAAGGACTCCTATGAATTGTGAAGCGATATGGGTCGTTGTGGATAGGTTGACTAAGTCTGCTCATTTTATACCGGTGCGAATGGATTACTCGATGGAGAGATTGGCACAGTTGTATATTGAGAAAATAGTGAGTTTGCATGGAGTTCCTTCTAGTATTGTGTCAGATAGAGATCCGAGGTTCACTTCGAAATTTTGGGAAGGATTGCAGAAGGCTTTGGGTACTAAGTTGAGATTGAGTTCAGCTTACCATCCTCAGACTGATGGACAGACGGAGAGGACGATTCAATCGTTGGAAGATTTATTGCGTGCTTGTGTTTTAGAGAAAGGTGGAGCTTGGGATAGCTATTTGCCATTGATTGAGTTTACTTATAACAATAGTTACCATTCGAGTATTGGTATGGCTCCGTTTGAGGCATTGTATGGTAGACGGTGTAGGACGCCTTTGTGTTGGTATGAATCTGGAGAGAGTTCGGTAATTGGGCCAGAGATTGTTCAGCAGACTACCGAAAAGATCAAATTGATTCAAGAGAAGATGAGAGCTTCTCAGAGTCGTCAGAAAAGTTATCATGATAAGAGGAGAAAGAATTTAGAATTCAGTGCTGGAGATCATGTGTTTATGAGAGTTACTCCGATGACGGGTATTGGTCGGGCGTTGAAGTCTAAGAAGTTGACTCCGCGTTTTATTGGTCCGTTTCAGATTACGGAAAGAGTTGGAGGAGTTGCTTATCGCATTGCTTTACCTCCGAGACTTGCGAATTTGCACGATGTTTTTCATGTTTCTCAGTTGAGGAGATACATTCCAGACCCATCTCATGTAATCCAAACAGATGATGTACAGGTAAGAGATAACCTGACAGTAGAAGCATTGCCTATGAGGATAGAAGATCGGGAAGTGAAACAGTTAAGAGGTAAAGAGATAGCATTAGTGAAGGTTGCTTGGGGAGGTCCAGCAGATGGAAATATCACTTGGGAGCTGGAGAGCCAGATGAAAGAGGCTTATCCGGAGCTGTTCGTCTAAGGTATGTTTTCGAGGACGAAAACTCTTTTAGTGGGGGAGAGTTGTAACACCCCGTTTTCAATTAATTGATTTATTTAAATTTGGGAATTTATTTTATTAGAATTAATAAAATAAAAAGAATTATTTATTTTGGAGTATTTGAGGAAAATAAAAGAAATAAGGAATATTGGGATTTTTATGTTATTGGGCTTAGATGTTGTTAGTAAAGAGTGGGGGTGCAGAGAAATAAAGTTATGTTTGGGACTTAGGCCATTTTCTCATTTTTGGTTTTCACGTAAGAACAGAAGTTGGAATTTGGGAAAATAGAGCTCTGAAGAACGGAGAACGAAGAACATCGCTCAAGAACTCAAAGCTGCTAATTGATAAGGTAAGGGGGGTTTATACTCGATTTATATTTGTTTATGGGTTTATGTACGGTTGATTCGGGTAATCGTAGGAAATCCCAATTGTTAGATGTTTCTAGGGATCGATAACCTTAGGATTGAACTTTGTTAGAAAAGGTTTAAGTTCCCGATTTTATGAATCAATTAGAGACTTTAGGTTCCTATGATGGATTGGATGTCTTTGTACTATATTGCACCGCCGTAGAGAGGTATTTTCGTGCAAAAAAATGGGTATATGAGCTGCTGCAAAAACAGAAAAATTGGGTTCGCACTCATCAACACGGGCGCGTTGATTTACGCGGGCACCCGTGTTGATTCACTGTAATGCTGATGAAAAAGTGTTTTCTGGCCATAATTCAACACGGGCGTGTTGATTAACACGGGCGCCCGTGTTGATTCACTGTGTTGGCATAAAAATGGGTTTTCTGGGCACAATTCAACACGGGCCGTGTTGATTTACACGGGCGCCCGTGTTGATCCCCTGTTTTGTCAAAAAAACGTGTTTTCTGGACACATTTCCACACGGGCAGTGTTGTTTTACACGGGCACCCGTGTTAAACCTCCTGTGTTGGTTTTTAAACTATGTTTTCCGTGCATGTTGTTAAGTACGGATTGATCCGGTTTTGATGTGCAGTGTTTGACATGTTTTGAATATGTGTTTATTGATTTCCTAGTGTTGATTGATGTGTGTATCGAATAACGATTGTATGTTATGATACCAACACTATGTGGATCTTATTGTCATGCTTTTAGATGATGTTGTCAAGCATGAATTATGATATAACTTGATATGATTGATGTTTAATAGTATGCTGAGTGGTTACATGCTATTCCTATCATGTTATGTTTGATATTGTTGATGTGCATGATATGTTGATTGATGTTCATAGTATGCTGAGTGTTACATACTTACATATCATGTTGCATTTGTTAATTCCCATTGTGTGGAATTAACATGGTGGCCAATATACGTGTCCGCGATATAATGGAACGTTGAGGTGGTAGCCGTGTCCGCGATATAATGGAACGGTGAGTTATCCGTGACCCGCGATTTAATGGGGCGGTGAAGTGGTACCACATGCATGGGTGTGTTGCATTACTCGAATATAACATGAATGGATGATTTTTCCAATGTTATATTTGATTGTTTGTATGCACGTATGATTTGATAAATGGTTTATGATGTTTGATGAATATTTGCAAATATGAAAGGCAATATGTCATGAATATATGAATTGTAAAGGCTTTGTAAACTATGAAATATGCTAATTATTGGGTGATGCTTATGATTTCGTGAATTGATTGTTATGAATGTATAACCAAATGTATATTTGAGAAGCTCACCCTTACTGTTGAATATTTCAGATTGAGGAGCTTCGCTCAGGTGCTTGGCGAAGGCTTATCGTGTCTAGTTTAGTTTCGTTTTAGTATGTCCGGGTCATGCTCTGATAGTTGTAACTCCGGGAACGTTTGGTTGTCGAGCTGCTTTAGTCAGACTCGTTTATTTTCTTTTAATTGTTATAATATGACGTTGACTTTTCCAGGTGTTAATCCCTGATGATTTTGGAAAATATTATAACATTTGATTTTATTAAATAAATTATTCCGCTGTGTAGACATGTATGAGTTACCACTAAAATTATGCATGACAGGAATTTATTTTATTAAAAGAGAATTGTAGCATTCCTCGATTATTACATGTACTCTGAGTTTATAATTTTTAATATTTGCGAAAATTATATGCGGGGTTTTAGAGGGTGTTACAAATGACACATATTTTTATATATTGATAATAATTAAAATTAAATGATCAAGCTCGATATTATAATTATTCACCATAGTCACATTATATTATGGTATAATATATATAAACATTTCAATATTTTTCATCTTCTCCATCACAAAATTTAAGGTTACTTCACCACTAAGTAACTAAGTTAAAAGTCTTTAAATAAATGATGCATATTTAGTATATATTGGTTATAATTAAAATTATATGATCAAGCTTGATATTGTTTTTATTCACCATATTTATAATGTAATACGGTTTAAAAGAGATAAAAACTTTCAATATTTTTCTTCTTCTTTATCACCAAATTTTAGGTTTCTTCATCACTAAGAAACAAAGGTGAAAGACTATAAATTAATGACACATATTTTTTATCTATTGGTAATAATTAAAATTAAATGATCAAGCTCGATATTATTTTAATTCACCATATTCGCATAATATTATGGTATTAAAATATGTAAACCATTTCAAAAGATTGCTTCTTCTCCGTCACCAAATTTTAGGTTCCTTCATCACTAAGTAACTAAGTTATAAGACTATAAGTTAATGACACATATTTTTATATAATGATAATAATTAAAATTAAATGATCAAGCTCGATATTATAATTATTCGCCATAGTCACATTATATTATGGTATAATATATATAAACATTTCAATAATTTTCATTTTCTCCATCACAAAATTTAAGATAACTTCATCACTAAGTAACTAAGTTAAAAGTCTTTAAATAAATGATGCATATATAGTATATATTGGTTATAATTAAAATTATATGATCAAGCTTGATATTGGTTTTATTCACCAAATTTATAATGTAATACGGTTTAAAAGAGATAAAAACTTTCAATATTTTTCTTCTTCTTTATAACCAAATTTTAGGTTTCTTCATCACTAAGAAACAAAGTTGAAAGACTATAAATTAATTACACATATTTTTTATCTATTGGTAATAATTAAAATTAAATGATCAAGCTCGATATTATTTTTATTCACCATATTCGCATAATATTATGGTATTAAAATATGTAAACCATTTCATAAGATTGCTTCTTCTCCGTCACCAAATTTTAGGTTTCTTCATCACTAAGTAAATAAGTTATAAGACTAAAAGTTAATGACACATATTTTTTATATATTGGTAATAATTAAAATTAAATGATCAAGCTCGATATTATAATTATTCACCATAGTCACATTATATTATGGTATAATATATATAAACATTTCAATATTTTTCATCTTCTCCATCACGAAATTTAAGGTTACTTCATCACTAAGTAACTAAGTTAAAAGTATTTAAATAAATTATGCATATTTAGTATATATTGGTTATAATTAAAATTAAATGATCAAGCTTGATATTGTTTTAATTACCATAGTCACATTATATTACGGTATGATATATGTAAAACATTTCAAAAGGTTGCTTCTTCTCCGTCACCAAATTTTAGGTTTTGTTCATCACTAAGTAACTAAGTTAAAACACTATAATTTAACGAAACATATTTTTTATATATTGGTAATAATTAAAATTAAATGACCAAGCTCAATATTATTCTAATTCACCATATTCACATTATATTATGGTATAATATAAATAAACATTTCCATATTTTTCATCTTCTCCATCACGAAATTTATTATAACTTCATCACTATGTAACTAAGTTAAAAGTCTTTAAATTAATGAGGCATATTTGATATATATTGGTTATGAATAAAATTAAATGATCAAGCTCGATATTGTTTTTATTCACCATATTTATAATGTAATATGGTGTAAAAGAGGTAAAAACTTTCAATATTTTTCTTCTTCTTTATAACCAAATTTTAGGTTTCTTCATCACTAAGAAACAAAGTTGAAAGACTATAAATTAATGACACATATTTTTTATCTATTGGTAATAATTAAAATTAAATGATCAAGCTCGATGTTATTTTAATTCACCATATTCGCATAATATTATGGTATTAAAATATGTAAACCATTTCAAAAGATGGCTTCTTCTCCGTCACCAAATTTTAGGTTTCTTCATCACTAAGTAACTAAGTTATAAGACTATAAGTTAATGACACATATTTTTATATATTGATAATAATTAAAATTAAATGATCAAGCTCGATATTATAATTATTCACCATAGTCACATTATATTATGGTATAATATATATAAACATTTCAATATTTTTCATCTTCTCCATCACAAAATTTAAGGTTACTTCACCACTAAGTAACTAAGTTAAAAGTCTTTAAATAAATGATGCATATTTAGTATATATTGGTTATGATTAAAATTATATGATCAAGCTTGATATTGTTTTTATTCACCATATTTATAATGTAATACGGTTTAAAAGAGATAAAAACTTTCAATATTTTTCTTCTTCTTTATCACCAAATTTTAGGTTTCTTCATCACTAAGAAACAAAGGTGAAAGACTATAAATTAATGACACATATTTTTTATCTATTGGTAATAATTAAAATTAAATGATCAAGCTCGATATTATTTTAATTCACCATATTCGCATAATATTATGGTATTAAAATATGTAAACCATTTCAAAAGATTGCTTCTTCTCCGTCACCAAATTTTAGGTTCCTTCATCACTAAGTAACTAAGTTATAAGACTATAAGTTAATGACACATATTTTTATATAATGATAATAATTAAAATTAAATGATCAAGCTCGATATTATAATTATTCGCCATAGTCACATTATATTATGGTATAATATATATAAACATTTCAATAATTTTCATTTTCTCCATCACAAAATTTAAGATAACTTCATCACTAAGTAACTAAGTTAAAAGTCTTTAAATAAATGATGCATATATAGTATATATTGGTTATAATTAAAATTATATGATCAAGCTTGATATTGGTTTTATTCACCAAATTTATAATGTAATACGGTTTAAAAGAGATAAAAACTTTCAATATTTTTCTTCTTCTTTATAACCATATTTTAGGTTTCTTCATCACTAAGAAACAAAGTTGAAAGACTATAAATTAATTACACATATTTTTTATCTATTGGTAATAATTAAAATTAAATGATCAAGCTCGATATTATTTTTATTCACCATATTCGCATAATATTATGGTATTAAAATATGTAAACCATTTCATAAGATTGCTTCTTCTCCGTCACCAAATTTTAGGTTTCTTCATCACTAAGTAAATAAGTTATAAGACTAAAAGTTAATGACACATATTTTTTATATATTGGTAATAATTAAAATTAAATGATCAAGCTCGATATTATAATTATTCACCATAGTCACATTATATTATGGTATAATATATATAAACATTTCAATATTTTTCATCTTCTCCATCACGAAATTTAAGGTTACTTCATCACTAAGTAACTAAGTTAAAAGTATTTAAATAAATTATGCATATTTAGTATATATTGGTTATAATTAAAATTAAATGATCAAGCTTGATATTGTTTTAATTACCATAGTCACATTATATTACGGTATGATATATGTAAAACATTTCAAAAGGTTGCTTCTTCTCCGTCACCAAATTTTAGGTTTTGTTCATCACTAAGTAACTAAGTTAAAACACTATAATTTAACGAAACATATTTTTTATATATTGGTAATAATTAAAATTAAATGACCAAGCTCAATATTATTCTAATTCACCATATTCACATTATATTATGGTATAATATAAATAAACATTTCCATATTTTTCATCTTCTCCATCACGAAATTTATTATAACTTCATCACTATGTAACTAAGTTAAAAGTCTTTAAATTAATGAGGCATATTTGATATATATTGGTTATGAATAAAATTAAATGATCAAGCTCGATATTGTTTTTATTCACCATATTTATAATGTAATATGGTGTAAAAGAGGTAAAAACTTTCAATATTTTTCTTCTTCTTTATAACCAAATTTTAGGTTTCTTCATCACTAAGAAACAAAGTTGAAAGACTATAAATTAATGACACATATTTTTTATCTATTGGTAATAATTAAAATTAAATGATCAAGCTCGATGTTATTTTAATTCACCATATTCGCATAATATTATGGTATTAAAATATGTAAACCATTTCAAAAGATGGCTTCTTCTCCGTCACCAAATTTTAGGTTTCTTCATCACTAAGTAACTAAGTTATAAGACTATAAGTTAATGACACATATTTTTATATATTGATAATAATTAAAATTAAATGATCAAGCTCGATATTATAATTATTCACCATAGTCACATTATATTATGGTATAATATATATAAACATTTCAATATTTTTCATCTTCTCCATCACAAAATTTAAGGTTACTTCACCACTAAGTAACTAAGTTAAAAGTCTTTAAATAAATGATGCATATTTAGTATATATTGGTTATGATTAAAATTATATGATCAAGCTTGATATTGTTTTTATTCACCATATTTATAATGTAATACGGTTTAAAAGAGATAAAAACTTTCAATATTTTTCTTCTTCTTTATCACCAAATTTTAGGTTTCTTCATCACTAAGAAACAAAGGTGAAAGACTATAAATTAATGACACATATTTTTTATCTATTGGTAATAATTAAAATTAAATGATCAAGCTCGATATTATTTTAATTCACCATATTCGCATAATATTATGGTATTAAAATATGTAAACCATTTCAAAAGATTGCTTCTTCTCCGTCACCAAATTTTAGGTTCCTTCATCACTAAGTAACTAAGTTATAAGACTATAAGTTAATGACACATATTTTTATATAATGATAATAATTAAAATTAAATGATCAAGCTCGATATTATAATTATTCGCCATAGTCACATTATATTATGGTATAATATATATAAACATTTCAATAATTTTCATTTTCTCCATCACAAAATTTAAGATAACTTCATCACTAAGTAACTAAGTTAAAAGTCTTTAAATAAATGATGCATATATAGTATATATTGGTTATAATTAAAATTATATGATCAAGCTTGATATTGGTTTTATTCACCAAATTTATAATGTAATACGGTTTAAAAGAGATAAAAACTTTCAATATTTTTCTTCTTCTTTATAACCAAATTTTAGGTTTCTTCATCACTAAGAAACAAAGTTGAAAGACTATAAATTAATTACACATATTTTTTATCTATTGGTAATAATTAAAATTAAATGATCAAGCTCGATATTATTTTTATTCACCATATTCGCATAATATTATGGTATTAAAATATGTAAACCATTTCATAAGATTGCTTCTTCTCCGTCACCAAATTTTAGGTTTCTTCATCACTAAGTAAATAAGTTATAAGACTAAAAGTTAATGACACATATTTTTTATATATTGGTAATAATTAAAATTAAATGATCAAGCTCGATATTATAATTATTCACCATAGTCACATTATATTATGGTATAATATATATAAACATTTCAATATTTTTCATCTTCTCCATCACGAAATTTAAGGTTACTTCATCACTAAGTAACTAAGTTAAAAGTATTTAAATAAATTTTGCATATTTAGTATATATTGGTTATAATTAAAATTAAATGATCAAGCTTGATATTGTTTTAATTACCATAGTCACATTATATTACGGAATGATATATGTAAAACATTTCAAAAGGTTGCTTCTTCTCCGTCACCAAATTTTAGGTTTTGTTCATCACTAAGTAACTAAGTTAAAACACTATAATTTAACGAAACATATTTTTTATATATTGGTAATAATTAAAATTAAATGACCAAGCTCAATATTATTCTAATTCACCATATTCACATTATATTATGGTATAATATAAATAAACATTTCCATATTTTTCATCTTCTCCATCACGAAATTTATTATAACTTCATCACTATGTAACTAAGTTAAAAGTCTTTAAATTAATGAGGCATATTTGATATATATTGGTTATGAATAAAATTAAATGATCAAGCTCGATATTGTTTTTATTCACCATATTTATAATGTAATATGGTGTAAAAGAGGTAAAAACTTTCAATATTTTTCTTCTTCTTTATAACCAAATTTTAGGTTTCTTCATCACTAAGAAACAAAGTTGAAAGACTATAAATTAATGACACATATTTTTTATCTATTGGTAATAATTAAAATTAAATGATCAAGCTCGATGTTATTTTAATTCACCATATTCGCATAATATTATGGTATTAAAATATGTAAACCATTTCAAAAGATGGCTTCTTCTCCGTCACCAAATTTTAGGTTTCTTCATCACTAAGTAACTAAGTTATAAGACTATAAGTTAATGACACATATTTTTATATATTGATAATAATTAAAATTAAATGATCAAGCTCGATATTATAATTATTCACCATAGTCACATTATATTATGGTATAATATATATAAACATTTCAATATTTTTCATCTTCTCCATCACAAAATTTAAGGTTACTTCACCACTAAGTAACTAAGTTAAAAGTCTTTAAATAAATGATGCATATTTAGTATATATTGGTTATGATTAAAATTATATGATCAAGCTTGATATTGTTTTTATTCACCATATTTATAATGTAATACGGTTTAAAAGAGATAAAAACTTTCAATATTTTTCTTCTTCTTTATCACCAAATTTTAGGTTTCTTCATCACTAAGAAACAAAGGTGAAAGACTATAAATTAATGACACATATTTTTTATCTATTGGTAATAATTAAAATTAAATGATCAAGCTCGATATTATTTTAATTCACCATATTTGCATAATATTATGGTATTAAAATATGTAAACCATTTCAAAAGATTGCTTCTTCTCCGTCACCAAATTTTAGGTTCCTTCATCACTAAGTAAATAAGTTATAAGACTAAAAGTTAATGACACATATTTTTTATATATTGGTAATAATTAAAATTAAATGATCAAGCTCGATATTATAATTATTCACCATAGTCACATTATATTATGGTATAATATATATAAACATTTCAATATTTTTCATCTTCTCCATCACGAAATTTAAGGTTACTTCATCACTAAGTAACTAAGTTAAAAGTATTTAAATAAATTATGCATATTTAGTATATATTGGTTATAATTAAAATTAAATGATCAAGCTTGATATTGTTTTAATTACCATAGTCACATTATATTACGGTATGATATATGTAAAACATTTCAAAAGGTTGCTTCTTCTCCGTCACCAAATTTTAGGTTTTGTTCATCACTAAGTAACTAAGTTAAAACACTATAATTTAACGAAACATATTTTTTATATATTGGTAATAATTAAAATTAAATGACCAAGCTCAATATTATTCTAATTCACCATATTCACATTATATTATGGTATAATATAAATAAACATTTCCATATTTTTCATCTTCTCCATCACGAAATTTATTATAACTTCATCACTATGTAACTAAGTTAAAAGTCTTTAAATTAATGAGGCATATTTGATATATATTGGTTATGAATAAAATTAAATGATCAAGCTCGATATTGTTTTTATTCACCATATTTATAATGTAATATGGTGTAAAAGAGGTAAAAACTTTCAATATTTTTCTTCTTCTTTATAACCAAATTTTAGGTTTCTTCATCACTAAGAAACAAAGTTGAAAGACTATAAATTAATGACACATATTTTTTATCTATTGGTAATAATTAAAATTAAATGATCAAGCTCGATGTTATTTTAATTCACCATATTCGCATAATATTATGGTATTAAAATATGTAAACCATTTCAAAAGATGGCTTCTTCTCCGTCACCAAATTTTAGGTTTCTTCATCACTAAGTAACTAAGTTATAAGACTATAAGTTAATGACACATATTTTTATATATTGATAATAATTAAAATTAAATGATCAAGCTCGATATTATAATTATTCACCATAGTCACATTATATTATGGTATAATATATATAAACATTTCAATATTTTTCATCTTCTCCATCACAAAATTTAAGGTTACTTCACCACTAAGTAACTAAGTTAAAAGTCTTTAAATAAATGATGCATATTTAGTATATATTGGTTATGATTAAAATTATATGATCAAGCTTGATATTGTTTTTATTCACCATATTTATAATGTAATACGGTTTAAAAGAGATAAAAACTTTCAATATTTTTCTTCTTCTTTATCACCAAATTTTAGGTTTCTTCATCACTAAGAAACAAAGGTGAAAGACTATAAATTAATGACACATATTTTTTATCTATTGGTAATAATTAAAATTAAATGATCAAGCTCGATATTATTTTTATTCACCATATTTGCATGATATTATGGTATTAAAATATGTAAACCATTTCAAAAGATTGCTTCTTCTCCGTCACCAAATTTTAGGTCTCTTCATCACTAATATCTAAGTTATAAGACTATAAGTTAACGACACATATTTTTTATATATTGGTAATAACTAAAATTAAATGATCAAGCTCGACATTATTTCTATTCAACATATTCACCTTATATTATGGTATAATATATATATAAAAACATTTCAATATGTTTCATCTTCTCCATCACGAAATTTAAGGTTACTTCATCACTAAGTAACTAAGTTAAAAGTCTTTAAATAAATGATGCATATTTAGTATATATTGGTTATAATTAAAATTAAATGATCAAGCTTGATTTTGTTTTTATTCACCATAGTCACATTATATTACGGTATGATATATGTAAAACATTTCAAAAGGTTGCTTCTTCTCCGTCACCAAATTTTAGGTTTTGTTCATCACTAAGTAACTAAGTTAAAACACTATAATTTAACGAAACATATTTTTTATATATTGGTAATAATTAAAATTAAATGAACAAGCTCGATATTATTCTAATTCATCATATTCACATTATATTATGGTATAATATAAATAAAAATTTCCATATTTTTCAACTTCTCCATCAAGAAATTTAAGATAACTTCATCACTAAGTAACTAAGTTAAAAGTCTTTAAATTAATGATGCATTTTTGATATATATTGGTTATAAATAAAATAAATGATTAAGCTCTATATTGTTTTTATTCACCATATTTATAATGTAATATGGTGTAAAAGAGGTAAAAACTTTCAATATTTTTCTTCTTCTTTATAACCAAATTTCAGGTTTCTTCATCACTAAGAAACAAAGTTGAAAGACTATAAATTAATGACACGTATTTTTTATCTATTGGTAATAATTAAAATTAAATGATCAAGCTCGATATTATTTTAATTCACCATATTCGCATAATATTATGGTATTAAAATATGTAAACCATTTCAAAAGATTGCTTCTTCTCCGTCACCAAATTTTAGGTTTCTTCATCACTAAGTAACTAAGTTATAAGACTATAAGTTAATGACACATATTTTTATATATTGATAATAATTAAAATTAAATGATCAAGCTCGATATTATAATTATTCACCATAGTCACATTATATTATGGTATAATATATATAAACATTTCAATAATTTTCATCTTCTCCATCACAAAATTTAAGATAACTTCATCACTAAGTAACTAAGTTAAAAGTCTTTAAATAAATGATGCATATTTAGTATATATTGGTTATAATTAAAATTATATGATCAAGCTTGATATTGTTTTTATTCACCATATTTATAATGTAATACGGTTTAAAAGAGATAAAAACTTTCAATATTTTTCTTCTTCTTTATCACCAAATTTTAGGTTTCTTCATCACTAAGAAAAAAAGGTGAAAGACTATAAATTAATGACACATATTTTTTATCTATTGGTGATAATTAAAATTAAATGATCAAGCTCGATATTATTTTTATTCACCATATTCGCATAATATTATGGTATTAAAATATGTAAACCATTTCAAAAGATTGCTTCTTCTCCGTCACCAAATTTTAGGTTTCTTCATCACTAAGTAACTAAGTTATAAGACTATAAGTTAATGACACATATTTTTATATATTGATAATAATTAAAATTAAATGATCAAGCTCGATATTATAATTATTCACCATAGTCACATTATATTATGGTATAATATATATAAACATTTCAATAATTTTCATCTTCTCCATCACAAAATTTAAGATAACTTCATCACTAAGTAACTAAGTTAAAAGTCTTTAAATAAATGATGCATATTTAGTATATATTGGTTATAATTAAAATTATATGATCAAGCTTGATATTGTTTTTATTCACCATATTTATAATGTAATACGGTTTAAAAGAGATAAAAACTTTCAATATTTTTCTTCTTCTTTATGACCAAATTTTAGGTTTCTTCATCACTAAGAAACAAAGGTGAAAGACTATAAATTAATGACACATATTTTTTATCTGTTGGTAATAATTAAAATTAAATGATCAAGCTCAATATTATTTTTATTCACCATATTCGCATAATATTATGGTATTAAAATATGTAAACCATTTCATAAGATTGCTTCTTCTCCGTCACCAAATTTTAGGTTTCTTCATCACTAATATCTAAGTTATAAGACTATAAGTTAACGACACATATTTTTTATATATTGGTAATAACTAAAATTAAATGATCAAGCTCGACATTATTTCTATTCAACATATTCACCTTATATTATGGTATAATATATATAAAAACATTTCAATATGTTTCATCTTCTCCATCACGAAATTTAAGGTTACTTCATCACTAAGTAACTAAGTTAAAAGTCTTTAAATAAATGATGCATATTTAGTATATATTGGTTATAATTAAAATTAAATGATCAAGCTTGATATTGTTTTTATAGACCATATTCGCATTATATTACGGTATGATATATGTAAAACATTTTAAAAGGTTGCTTCTTCTCCGTCACCAAATTTTAGGTTTTGTTCATCACTAAGTAACTAAGTTAAAACACTATAATTTAACGACACATATTTTTTATATATTGGTAATAATTAAAATTAAATGACCAAGCTCAATATTATTCTAATTCACCATATTCACATTATATTATGGTATAATATAAATAAACATTTCCATATTTTTCATCTTCTCCATCACGAAATTTATTATAACTTCATCACTATGTAACTAAGTTAAAAGTCTTTAAATTAATGAGGCATATTTGATATATATTGGTTATGAATAAAATTAAATGATCAAGCTCTATATTGTTTTTATTCACCATATTTATAATGTAATATGGTGTAAAAGAGGTAAAAACTTTCAATATTTTTCTTCTTCTTTATAACCAAATTTTAGGTTTCTTCATCACTAAGAAACAAAGTTGAAAGACTATAAATTAATGACACATATTTTTTATCTATTGGTAATAATTAAAATTAAATGATCAAGCTCGATATTATTTTAATTCACCATATTCGCATAATATTATGGTATTAAAATATGTAAACCATTTCAAAAGATTGCTTCTTCTCCGTCACCAAATTTTAGGTTTCTTCATCACTAAGTAACTAAGTTATAAGACTATAAGTTAATGACACATATTTTTATATATTGATAATAATTAAAATTAAATGATCAAGCTCGATATTATAATTATTCACCATAGTCACATTATATTATGGTATAATATATATAAACATTTCAATAATTTTCATCTTCTCCATCACAAAATTTAAGATAACTTCATCACTAAGTAACTAAGTTAAAATTCTTTAAATAAATGATGCATATTTAGTATATATTGGTTATAATTAAAATTATATGATTAAGCTTGATATTGTTTTTATTCACCATATTTATAATGTAATACGGTTTAAAAGAGATAAAAACTTTCAATATTTTTCTTCTTCTTTATCACCAAATTTTAGGTTTCTTCATCACTAAGAAAAAAAGGTGAAAGACTATAAATTGATGACACATATTTTTTATCTATTGGTAATAATTAAAATTAAATGATCAAGCTCGATATTATTTTTATTCACCATATTCGCATAATATTATGGTATTAAAATATGTAAACCATTTCAAAAGATGGCTTCTTCTCCGTCACCAAATTTTAGGTTTCTTCATCACTAAGTAACTAAGTTATAAGACTATAAGTTAATGACACATATTTTTATATATTGATAATAATTAAAATTAAATGATCAAGCTCGATATTATAATTATTCACCATAGTCACATTATATTATGGTATAATATATATAAACATTTCAATATTTTTCATCTTCTCCATCACAAAATTTAAGGTTACTTCACCACTAAGTAACTAAGTTAAAAGTCTTTAAATAAATGATGCATATTTAGTATATATTGGTTATGATTAAAATTATATGATCAAGCTTGATATTGTTTTTATTCACCATATTTATAATGTAATACGGTTTAAAAGAGATAAAAACTTTCAATATTTTTCTTCTTCTTTATCACCAAATTTTAGGTTTCTTCATCACTAAGAAACAAAGGTGAAAGACTATAAATTAATGACACATATTTTTTATCTATTGGTAATAATTAAAATTAAATGATCAAGCTCGATATTATTTTAATTCACCATATTCGCATAATATTATGGTATTAAAATATGTAAACCATTTCAAAAGATTGCTTCTTCTCCGTCACCAAATTTTAGGTTCCTTCATCACTAAGTAACTAAGTTATAAGACTATAAGTTAATGACACATATTTTTATATAATGATAATAATTAAAATTAAATGATCAAGCTCGATATTATAATTATTCGCCATAGTCACATTATATTATGGTATAATATATATAAACATTTCAATAATTTTCATTTTCTCCATCACAAAATTTAAGATAACTTCATCACTAAGTAACTAAGTTAAAAGTCTTTAAATAAATGATGCATATATAGTATATATTGGTTATAATTAAAATTATATGATCAAGCTTGATATTGGTTTTATTCACCAAATTTATAATGTAATACGGTTTAAAAGAGATAAAAACTTTCAATATTTTTCTTCTTCTTTATAACCAAATTTTAGGTTTCTTCATCACTAAGAAACAAAGTTGAAAGACTATAAATTAATGACACATATTTTTTATCTATTGGTAATAATTAAAATTAAATGATCAAGCTCGATATTATTTTTATTCACCATATTCGCATAATATTATGGTATTAAAATATGTAAACCATTTCATAAGATTGCTTCTTCTCCGTCACCAAATTTTAGGTTTCTTCATCACTAAGTAAATAAGTTATAAGACTAAAAGTTAATGACACATATTTTTTATATATTGGTAATAATTAAAATTAAATGATCAAGCTCGATATTATAATTATTCACCATAGTCACATTATATTATGGTATAATATATATAAACATTTCAATATTTTTCATCTTCTCCATCACGAAATTTAAGGTTACTTCATCACTAAGTAACTAAGTTAAAAGTATTTAAATAAATTATGCATATTTAGTATATATTGGTTATAATTAAAATTAAATGATCAAGCTTGATATTGTTTTAATTACCATAGTCACATTATATTACGGAATGATATATGTAAAACATTTCAAAAGGTTGCTTCTTCTCCGTCACCAAATTTTAGGTTTTGTTCATCACTAAGTAACTAAGTTAAAACACTATAATTTAACGAAACATATTTTTTATATATTGGTAATAATTAAAATTAAATGACCAAGCTCAATATTATTCTAATTCACCATATTCACATTATATTATGGTATAATATAAACAAACATTTCCATATTTTTCATCTTCTCCATCACGAAATTTATTATAACTTCATCACTATGTAACTAAGTTAAAAGTCTTTAAATTAATGAGGCATATTTGATATATATTGGTTATGAATAAAATTAAATGATCAAGCTCGATATTGTTTTTATTCACCATATTTATAATGTAATATGGTGTAAAAGAGGTAAAAACTTTCAATATTTTTCTTCTTCTTTATAACCAAATTTTAGGTTTCTTCATCACTAAGAAACAAAGTTGAAAGACTATAAATTAATGACACATATTTTTTATCTATTGGTAATAATTAAAATTAAATGATCAAGCTCGATATTATTTTAATTCACCATATTCACATAATATTATGGTATTAAAATATGTAAACCATTTCAAAAGATGGCTTCTTCTCCGTCACCAAATTTTAGGTTTCTTCATCACTAAGTAACTAAGTTATAAGACTATAAGTTAATGACACATATTTTTATATATTGATAATAATTAAAATTAAATGATCAAGCTCGATATTATAATTATTCACCATAGTCACATTATATTATGGTATAATATATATAAACATTTCAATATTTTTCATCTTCTCCATCACAAAATTTAAGGTTACTTCACCACTAAGTAACTAAGTTAAAAGTCTTTAAATAAATGATGCATATTTAGTATATATTGGTTATAATTAAAATTATATGATCAAGCTTGATATTGTTTTTATTCACCATATTTATAATGTAATACGGTTTAAAAGAGATAAAAACTTTCAATATTTTTCTTCTTCTTTATCACCAAATTTTAGGTTTCTTCATCACTAAGAAACAAAGGTGAAAGACTATAAATTAATGACACATATTTTTTATCTATTGGTAATAATTAAAATTGAATGATCAAGCTCGATATTATTTTTATTCACGATATTTGCATGATATTATGGTATTAAAATATGTAAACCATTTCAAAAGATTGCTTCTTCTCCGTCACCAAATTTTAGGTCTCTTCATCACTAATATCTAAGTTATAAGACTATAAGTTAACGACACATATTTTTTATATATTGGTAATAACTAAAATTAAATGATCAAGCTCGACATTATTTCTATTCAACATATTCACCTTATATTATGGTATAATATATATATAAAAACATTTCAATATGTTTCATCTTCTCCATCACGAAATTTAAGGTTACTTCATCACTAAGTAACTAAGTTAAAAGTCTTTAAATAAATGATGCATATTTAGTATATATTGGTTATAATTAAAATTAAATGATCAAGCTTGATTTTGTTTTTATTCACCATAGTCACATTATATTACGGTATGATATATGTAAAACATTTCAAAAGGTTGCTTCTTCTCCGTCACCAAATTTTAGGTTTTGTTCATCACTAAGTAACTAAGTTAAAACACTATAATTTAACGAAACATATTTTTTATATATTGGTAATAATTAAAATTAAATGAACAAGCTCGATATTATTCTAATTCATCATATTCACATTATATTATGGTATAATATAAATAAAAATTTCCATATTTTTCAACTTCTCCATCAAGAAATTTAAGATAACTTCATCACTAAGTAACTAAGTTAAAAGTCTTTAAATTAATGATGCATTTTTGATATATATTGGTTATAAATAAAATAAATGATTAAGCTCTATATTGTTTTTATTCACCATATTTATAATGTAATATGGTGTAAAAGAGGTAAAAACTTTCAATATTTTTCTTCTTCTTTATAACCAAATTTCAGGTTTCTTCATCACTAAGAAACAAAGTTGAAAGACTATAAATTAATGACACGTATTTTTTATCTATTGGTAATAATTAAAATTAAATGATCAAGCTCGATATTATTTTAATTCACCATATTCGCATAATATTATGGTATTAAAATATGTAAACCATTTCAAAAGATTGCTTCTTCTCCGTCACCAAATTTTAGGTTTCTTCATCACTAAGTAACTAAGTTATAAGACTATAAGTTAATGACACATATTTTTATATATTGATAATAATTAAAATTAAATGATCAAGCTCGATATTATAATTATTCACCATAGTCACATTATATTATGGTATAATATATATAAACATTTCAATAATTTTCATCTTCTCCATCACAAAATTTAAGATAACTTCATCACTAAGTAACTAAGTTAAAAGTCTTTAAATAAATGATGCATATTTAGTATATATTGGTTATAATTAAAATTATATGATCAAGCTTGATATTGTTTTTATTCACCATATTTATAATGTAATACGGTTTAAAAGAGATAAAAACTTTCAATATTTTTCTTCTTCTTTATCACCAAATTTTAGGTTTCTTCATCACTAAGAAAAAAAGGTGAAAGACTATAAATTAATGACACATATTTTTTATCTATTGGTAATAATTAAAATTAAATGATCAAGCTCGATATTATTTTAATTCACCATATTCGCATAATATTATGGTATTAAAATATGTAAACCATTTCAAAAGATTGCTTCTTCTCCGTCACCAAATTTTAGGTTTCTTCATCACTAAGTAACTAAGTTATAAGACTATAAGTTAATGACACATATTTTTATATATTGATAATAATTAAAATTAAATGATCAAGCTCGATATTATAATTATTCACCATAGTCACATTATATTATGGTATAATATATATAAACATTTCAATAATTTTCATCTTCTCCATCACAAAATTTAAGATAACTTCATCACTAAGTAACTAAGTTAAAAGTCTTTAAATAAATGATGCATATTTAGTATATATTGGTTATAATTAAAATTATATGATCAAGCTTGATATTGTTTTTATTCACCATATTTATAATGTAATACGGTTTAAAAGAGATAAAAACTTTCAATATTTTTCTTCTTCTTTATGACCAAATTTTAGGTTTCTTCATCACTAAGAAACAAAGGTGAAAGACTATAAATTAATGACACATATTTTTTATCTGTTGGTAATAATTAAAATTAAATGATCAAGCTCAATATTATTTTTATTCACCATATTCGCATAATATTATGGTATTAAAATATGTAAACCATTTCATAAGATTGCTTCTTCTCCGTCACCAAATTTTAGGTTTCTTCATCACTAATATCTAAGTTATAAGACTATAAGTTAACGACACATATTTTTTATATATTGGTAATAACTAAAATTAAATGATCAAGCTCGACATTATTTCTATTCAACATATTCACCTTATATTATGGTATAATATATATAAAAACATTTCAATATGTTTCATCTTCTCCATCACGAAATTTAAGGTTACTTCATCACTAAGTAACTAAGTTAAAAGTCTTTAAATAAATGATGCATATTTAGTATATATTGGTTATAATTAAAATTAAATGATCAAGCTTGATATTGTTTTTATAGACCATATTCGCATTATATTACGGTATGATATATGTAAAACATTTTAAAAGGTTGCTTCTTCTCCGTCACCAAATTTTAGGTTTTGTTCATCACTAAGTAACTAAGTTAAAACACTATAATTTAACGACACATATTTTTTATATATTGGTAATAATTAAAATTAAATGACCAAGCTCAATATTATTCTAATTCACCATATTCACATTATATTATGGTATAATATAAATAAACATTTCCATATTTTTCATCTTCTCCATCACGAAATTTATTATAACTTCATCACTATGTAACTAAGTTAAAAGTCTTTAAATTAATGAGGCATATTTGATATATATTGGTTATGAATAAAATTAAATGATCAAGCTCTATATTGTTTTTATTCACCATATTTATAATGTAATATGGTGTAAAAGAGGTAAAAACTTTCAATATTTTTCTTCTTCTTTATAACCAAATTTTAGGTTTCTTCATCACTAAGAAACAAAGTTGAAAGACTATAAATTAATGACACATATTTTTTATCTATTGGTAATAATTAAAATTAAATGATCAAGCTCGATATTATTTTAATTCACCATATTCACATAATATTATGGTATTAAAATATGTAAACCATTTCAAAAGATGGCTTCTTCTCCGTCACCAAATTTTAGGTTTCTTCATCACTAAGTAACTAAGTTATAAGACTATAAGTTAATGACACATATTTTTATATATTGATAATAATTAAAATTAAATGATCAAGCTCGATATTATAATTATTCACCATAGTCACATTATATTATGGTATAATATATATAAACATTTCAATATTTTTCATCTTCTCCATCACAAAATTTAAGGTTACTTCACCACTAAGTAACTAAGTTAAAAGTCTTTAAATAAATGATGCATATTTAGTATATATTGGTTATAATTAAAATTATATGATCAAGCTTGATATTGTTTTTATTCACCATATTTATAATGTAATACGGTTTAAAAGAGATAAAAACTTTCAATATTTTTCTTCTTCTTTATCACCAAATTTTAGGTTTCTTCATCACTAAGAAACAAAGGTGAAAGACTATAAATTAATGACACATATTTTTTATCTATTGGTAATAATTAAAATTGAATGATCAAGCTCGATATTATTTTTATTCACGATATTTGCATGATATTATGGTATTAAAATATGTAAACCATTTCAAAAGATTGCTTCTTCTCCGTCACCAAATTTTAGGTCTCTTCATCACTAATATCTAAGTTATAAGACTATAAGTTAACGACACATATTTTTTATATATTGGTAATAACTAAAATTAAATGATCAAGCTCGACATTATTTCTATTCAACATATTCACCTTATATTATGGTATAATATATATATAAAAACATTTCAATATGTTTCATCTTCTCCATCACGAAATTTAAGGTTACTTCATCACTAAGTAACTAAGTTAAAAGTCTTTAAATAAATGATGCATATTTAGTATATATTGGTTATAATTAAAATTAAATGATCAAGCTTGATTTTGTTTTTATTCACCATAGTCACATTATATTACGGTATGATATATGTAAAACATTTCAAAAGGTTGCTTCTTCTCCGTCACCAAATTTTAGGTTTTGTTCATCACTAAGTAACTAAGTTAAAACACTATAATTTAACGAAACATATTTTTTATATATTGGTAATAATTAAAATTAAATGAACAAGCTCGATATTATTCTAATTCATCATATTCACATTATATTATGGTATAATATAAATAAAAATTTCCATATTTTTCAACTTCTCCATCAAGAAATTTAAGATAACTTCATCACTAAGTAACTAAGTTAAAAGTCTTTAAATTAATGATGCATTTTTGATATATATTGGTTATAAATAAAATAAATGATTAAGCTCTATATTGTTTTTATTCACCATATTTATAATGTAATATGGTGTAAAAGAGGTAAAAACTTTCAATATTTTTCTTCTTCTTTATAACCAAATTTCAGGTTTCTTCATCACTAAGAAACAAAGTTGAAAGACTATAAATTAATGACACGTATTTTTTATCTATTGGTAATAATTAAAATTAAATGATCAAGCTCGATATTATTTTAATTCACCATATTCGCATAATATTATGGTATTAAAATATGTAAACCATTTCAAAAGATTGCTTCTTCTCCGTCACCAAATTTTAGGTTTCTTCATCACTAAGTAACTAAGTTATAAGACTATAAGTTAATGACACATATTTTTATATATTGATAATAATTAAAATTAAATGATCAAGCTCGATATTATAATTATTCACCATAGTCACATTATATTATGGTATAATATATATAAACATTTCAATAATTTTCATCTTCTCCATCACAAAATTTAAGATAACTTCATCACTAAGTAACTAAGTTAAAAGTCTTTAAATAAATGATGCATATTTAGTATATATTGGTTATAATTAAAATTATATGATCAAGCTTGATATTGTTTTTATTCACCATATTTATAATGTAATACGGTTTAAAAGAGATAAAAACTTTCAATATTTTTCTTCTTCTTTATCACCAAATTTTAGGTTTCTTCATCACTAAGAAAAAAAGGTGAAAGACTATAAATTAATGACACATATTTTTTATCTATTGGTAATAATTAAAATTAAATGATCAAGCTCGATATTATTTTTATTCACCATATTCGCATAATATTATGGTATTAAAATATGTAAACCATTTCAAAAGATTGCTTCTTCTCCGTCACCAAATTTTAGGTTTCTTCATCACTAAGTAACTAAGTTATAAGACTATAAGTTAATGACACATATTTTTATATATTGATAATAATTAAAATTAAATGATCAAGCTCGATATTATAATTATTCACCATAGTCACATTATATTATGGTATAATATATATAAACATTTCAATAATTTTCATCTTCTCCATCACAAAATTTAAGATAACTTCATCACTAAGTAACTAAGTTAAAAGTCTTTAAATAAATGATGCATATTTAGTATATATTGGTTATAATTAAAATTATATGATCAAGCTTGATATTGTTTTTATTCACCATATTTATAATGTAATACGGTTTAAAAGAGATAAAAACTTTCAATATTTTTCTTCTTCTTTATGACCAAATTTTAGGTTTCTTCATCACTAAGAAACAAAGGTGAAAGACTATAAATTAATGACACATATTTTTTATCTGTTGGTAATAATTAAAATTAAATGATCAAGCTCAATATTATTTTTATTCACCATATTCGCATAATATTATGGTATTAAAATATGTAAACCATTTCATAAGATTGCTTCTTCTCCGTCACCAAATTTTAGGTCTCTTCATCACTAATATCTAAGTTATAAGACTATAAGTTAACGACACATATTTTTTATATATTGGTAATAACTAAAATTAAATTATCAAGCTCGACATTATTTCTATTCAACATATTCACCTTATATTATGGTATAATATATATAAAAACATTTCAATATGTTTCATCTTCTGCATCACGAAATTTAAGGTTACTTCATCACTAAGTAACTAAGTTAAAAGTCTTTAAATAAATGATGCATATTTAGTATATATTGGTTATAATTAAAATTAAATGATCAAGCTTGATATTGTTTTTATTCACCATAGTCACATTATATTACGGTATGATATATGTAAAACATTTCAAAAGGTTGCTTCTTCTCCGTCACCAAATTTTAGGTTTTGTTCATCACTAAGTAACTAAGTTAAAACACTATAATTTAACGACACATATTTTTGAAATATTGGTAATAATTAAGATTAAATGACCAAGCTCAATATTATTCCTATTCACCATATTCACATTATATTATGGTATAATATAAATAAACATTTCCATATTTTTCATCTTCTCCATCACGAAATTTATTATAACTTCATCACTATGTAACTAAGTTAAAAGTCTTTAAATTAATGAGGCATATTTGATATATATTGGTTATGAATAAAATTAAATGATCAAGCTCTATATTGTTTTTATTCACCATATTTATAATGTAATATGGTGTAAAAGAGGTAAAAACTTTCAATATTTTTCTTCTTCTTTATAACCAAATTTTAGGTTTCTTCATCACTAAGAAACAAAGTTGAAAGACTATAAATTAATGACACATATTTTTTATCTATTGGTAATAATTAAAATTAAATGATCAAACTCGATATTATTTTTATTCACCATATTCGCATAATATTATGGTATTAAAATATGTAAACCATTTCAAAACATTGCTTCTTCTCCGTCACCAAATTTTAGGTTTCTTCATCACTAAGTAACTAAGTTATAAGACTATAAGTTAATGACACATATTTTTATATATTGATAATAATTAAAATTAAATGATCAAGCTCGATATTATAATTATTCACCATAGTCACATTATATTATGGTATAATATATATAAACAATTCAATATTTTTCATCTTCTCCATCACAAAATTTAAGGTTACTTCACCACTAAGTAACTAAGTTAAAAGTCTTTAAATAAATGATGCATATTTAGTATATATTGGTTATAATTAAAATTATATGATCAAGCTTGATATTGTTTTTATTCACCATATTTATAATGTAATACGGTTTAAAAGAGATAAAAACTTTCAATATTTTTCTTCTTCTTTATCACCAAATTTTAGGTTTCTTCATCACTAAGAAACAAAGGTGAAAGACTATAAATTAATGACACATATATTTTATCTATTGGTAATAATTAAAATTAAATGATCAAGCTCGATATTATTTTTATTCACCATATTCGCATGATATTATGGTATTAAAATATGTAAACCATTTCAAAAGATTGCTTCTTCTCCGTCACCAAATTTTAGGTCTCTTCATCACTAATATCTAAGTTATAAGACTATAAGTTAACGACACATATTTTTTATATATTGGTAATAACTAAAATTAAATGATCAAGCTCGACATTATTTCTATTCAACATATTCACCTTATATTATGGTATAATATATATATAAAAACATTTCAATATGTTTCATCTTCTCCATCACGAAATTTAAGGTTACTTCATCACTAAGTAACTAAGTTAAAAGTCTTTAAATAAATGATTCATATTTAGTATATATTGGTTATAATTAAAATTAAATGATCAAGCTTGATTTTGTTTTTATTCACCATAGTCACATTATATTACGGTATGATATATGTAAAACATTTCAAAAGGTTGCTTCTTCTCCGTCACCAAATTTTAGGTTTTGTTCATCACTAAGTAACTAAGTTAAAACACTATAATTTAACGACACATATTTTTGAAATATTGGTAATAATTAAGATTAAATGACCAAGCTAAATATTATTCTTATTCACCATATTCACATTATATTATGGTATAATATAAATAAACATTTCCATATTTTTCATCTTCTCCATCACGAAATTTATTATAACTTCATCACTATGTAACAAAGTTAAAAGTCTTTAAATTAATGAGGCATATTTGATATATATTGGTTATGAATAAAATTAAATGATCAAGCTCTATATTGTTTTTATTCACCATATTTATAATGTAATACGGTGTAAAAGAGGTAAAAACTTTCAATATTTTTCTTCTTCTTTATAACCAAATTTTAGGTTTATTCATCACTAAGAAACAAAGTTGAAAGAATATAAATTAATGACACATATTTTTTATCTATTGGTAATAATTAAAATTAAATGATCAAGCTCGATATTATTTTTATTCACCATATTCTCATAATATTATGGTATTAAAATATGTAAACCATTTCAAAAGATTGCTTCTTCTCCGTCACCAAATTTTAGGTTTCTTCATCACTAAGTAACTAAGTTATAAGACTATAAGTTAATGACACATATTTTTATATATTGATAATAATTAAAATTAAATGATCAAGCTCGATATTATAATTATTCACCATAGTCACATTATATTATTGTATAATATATATAAACATTTCAATATTTTTCATCTTCTCCATCACAAAATTTAAGGTTACTTCACCACTAAGTAACTAAGTTAAAAGTCTTTAAATAAATGATGCATATTTAGTATATATTGGTTATAATTAAAATTATATGATCAAGCTTGATATTGTTTATATTCACCATATTTATAATGTAATACGATTTAAAAGAGATAAAAACTTTCAATATTTTTCTTCTTCTTTATCACCAAATTTTAGGTTTCTTCATCACTAAGAAACAAAGGTGAAAGACTATAAATTAATGACACATATATTTTATCTATTGGTAATAATTAAAATTAAATGATCAAGCTCGATATTATTTTTATCCACCATATTCGCATAATATTATGGTATTAAAATACGTAAACCATTTCAAAAGATTGCTTCTTCTCCGTCACCAAATTTTAGGTCTCTTCATCACTAATATCTAAGTTATAAGACTATAAGTTAACGACACATATTTTTTATATATTGGTAATAACTAAAATTAAATTATCAAGCTCGACATTATTTCTATTCAACATATTCACCTTATATTATGGTATAATATATATAAAAACATTTCAATATGTTTCATCTTCTCCATCACGAAATTTAAGGTTACTTCATCACTAAGTAACTAAGTTAAAAGTCTTTAAATAAATGATGCATATTTAGTATATATTGGTTATAATTAAAATTAAATGATCAAGCTTGATATTGTTTTTATTCACCATAGTCACATTATATTACGGTATGATATATGTAAAACATTTCAAAAGGTTTCTTCTTCTCCGTCACCAAATTTTAGGTTTTGTTCATCACTAAGTACCTAAGTTAAAACACTATAATTTAACGACACATATTTTTGAAATATTGGTAATAATTAAGATTAAATGACCAAGCTCAATATTATTCTTATTCACCATATTCACATTATATTATGGTATAATATAAATAAACATTTCCATATTTTTCATCTTCTCCATCACGAAATTTATTATAACTTCATCACTATGTAACTAAGTTAAAAGTCTTTAAATTAATGAGGCATATTTGATATATATTGGTTATGAATAAAATTAAATGATCAAGCTCTATATTGTTTTTATTCACCATATTTATAATGTAATATGGTGTAAAAGAGGTAAAAACTTTCAATATTTTTCTTCTTCTTTATAACCAAATTTTAGGTTTCTTCATCACTAAGAAACAAAGTTGAAAGACTATAAATTAATGACACATATTTTTTATCTATTGGTAATAATTAAAATTAAATGATCAAACTCGATATTATTTTTATTCACCATATTCGCATAATATTATGGTATTAAAATATGTAAACCATTTCAAAAGATTGCTTCTTCTCCGTCACCAAATTTTAGGTCTCTTCATCACTAATATCTAAGTTATAAGACTATAAGTTAACGACACATATTTTTTATATATTGGTAATAACTAAAATTAAATTATCAAGCTCGACATTATTTCTATTCAACATATTCACCTTATATTATGGTATAATATATATAAAAACATTTCAATATGTTTCATCTTCTGCATCACGAAATTTAAGGTTACTTCATCACTAAGTAACTAAGTTAAAAGTCTTTAAATAAATGATGCATATTTAGTATATATTGGTTATAATTAAAATTAAATGATCAAGCTTGATATTGTTTTTATTCACCATAGTCACATTATATTACGGTATGATATATGTAAAACATTTCAAAAGGTTGCTTCTTCTCCGTCACCAAATTTTAGGTTTTGTTCATCACTAAGTAACTAAGTTAAAACACTATAATTTAACGACACATATTTTTGAAATATTGGTAATAATTAAGATTAAATGACCAAGCTCAATATTATTCCTATTCACCATATTCACATTATATTATGGTATAATATAAATAAACATTTCCATATTTTTCATCTTCTCCATCACGAAATTTATTATAACTTCATCACTATGTAACTAAGTTAAAAGTCTTTAAATTAATGAGGCATATTTGATATATATTGGTTATGAATAAAATTAAATGATCAAGCTCTATATTGTTTTTATTCACCATATTTATAATGTAATATGGTGTAAAAGAGGTAAAAACTTTCAATATTTTTCTTCTTCTTTATAACCAAATTTTAGGTTTCTTCATCACTAAGAAACAAAGTTGAAAGACTATAAATTAATGACACATATTTTTTATCTATTGGTAATAATTAAAATTAAATGATCAAACTCGATATTATTTTTATTCACCATATTCGCATAATATTATGGTATTAAAATATGTAAACCATTTCAAAAAATTGCTTCTTCTCCATCACCAAATTTTAGGTTTCTTCATCACTAAGTAACTAAGTTATAAGACTATAAGTTAATGACACATATTTTTATATATTGATAATAATTAAAATTAAATGATCAAGCTCGATATTATAATTATTCACCATAGTCACATTATATTATGGTATAATATATATAAACAATTCAATATTTTTCATCTTCTCCATCACAAAATTTAAGGTTACTTCACCACTAAGTAACTAAGTTAAAAGTCTTTAAATAAATGATGCATATTTAGTATATATTGGTTATAATTAAAATTATATGATCAAGCTGGATATTGTTTTTATTCACCATATTTATAATGTAATACGGTTTAAAAGAGATAAAAACTTTCAATATTTTTCTTCTTCTTTATCACCAAATTTTAGGTTTCTTCATCACTAAGAAACAAAGGTGAAAGACTATAAATTAATGACACATATATTTTATCTATTGGTAATAATTAAAATTAAATGATCAAGCTCGATATTATTTTTATTCACCATATTCGCATAATATTATGGTATTAAAATATGTAAACCATTTCAAAAGATTGCTTCTTCTCCGTCACCAAATTTTAGGTCTCTTCATCACTAATATCTAAGTTATAAGACTATAAGTTAACGACACATATTTTTTATATATTGGTAATAACTAAAATTAAATTATCAAGCTCGACATTATTTCTATTCAACATATTCACCTTATATTATGGTATAATATATATAAAAACATTTCAATATGTTTCATCTTCTGCATCACGAAATTTAAGGTTACTTCATCACTAAGTAACTAAGTTAAAAGTCTTTAAATAAATGATGCATATTTAGTATATATTGGTTATAATTAAAATTAAATGATCAAGCTTGATATTGTTTTTATTCACCATAGTCACATTATATTACGGTATGATATATGTAAAACATTTCAAAAGGTTGCTTCTTCTCCGTCACCAAATTTTAGGTTTTGTTCATCACTAAGTAACTAAGTTAAAACACTATAATTTAACGACACATATTTTTGAAATATTGGTAATAATTAAGATTAAATGACCAAG
This sequence comes from Vicia faba, assembly GCA_948472305.1. Taxonomy (NCBI): domain Eukaryota; kingdom Viridiplantae; phylum Streptophyta; class Magnoliopsida; order Fabales; family Fabaceae; genus Vicia; species Vicia faba. Next base: position 79,079 of record CATIWC010002925.1, on the reverse strand, counting down.
CTCAATATTATTCCTATTCACCATATTCACATTATATTATGGTATAATATAAATAAACATTTCCATATTTTTCATCTTCTCCATCACGAAATTTATTATAACTTCATCACTATGTAACTAAGTTAAAAGTCTTTAAATTAATGAGGCATATTTGATATATATTGGTTATGAATAAAATTAAATGATCAAGCTCTATATTGTTTTTATTCACCATATTTATAATGTAATATGGTGTAAAAGAGGTAAAAACTTTCAATATTTTTCTTCTTCTTTATAACCAAATTTTAGGTTTCTTCATCACTAAGAAACAAAGTTGAAAGACTATAAATTAATGACACATATTTTTTATCTATTGGTAATAATTAAAATTAAATGATCAAACTCGATATTATTTTTATTCACCATATTCGCATAATATTATGGTATTAAAATATGTAAACCATTTCAAAAAATTGCTTCTTCTCCGTCACCAAATTTTAGGTTTCTTCATCACTAAGTAACTAAGTTATAAGACTATAAGTTAATGACACATATTTTTATATATTGATAATAATTAAAATTAAATGATCAAGCTCGATATTATAATTATTCACCATAGTCACATTATATTATGGTATAATATATATAAACAATTCAATATTTTTCATCTTCTCCATCACAAAATTTAAGGTTACTTCACCACTAAGTAACTAAGTTAAAAGTCTTTAAATAAATGATGCATATTTAGTATATATTGGTTATAATTAAAATTATATGATCAAGCTGGATATTGTTTTTATTCACCATATTTATAATGTAATACGGTTTAAAAGAGATAAAAACTTTCAATATTTTTCTTCTTCTTTATCACCAAATTTTAGGTTTCTTCATCACTAAGAAACAAAGGTGAAAGACTATAAATTAATGACACATATATTTTATCTATTGGTAATAATTAAAATTAAATGATCAAGCTCGATATTATTTTTATTCACCATATTCGCATAATATTATGGTATTAAAATATGTAAACCATTTCAAAAGATTGCTTCTTCTCCGTCACCAAATTTTAGGTCTCTTCATCACTAATATCTAAGTTATAAGACTATAAGTTAACGACACATATTTTTTATATATTGGTAATAACTAAAATTAAATTATCAAGCTCGACATTATTTCTATTCAACATATTCACCTTATATTATGGTATAATATATATAAAAACATTTCAATATGTTTCATCTTCTGCATCACGAAATTTAAGGTTACTTCATCACTAAGTAACTAAGTTAAAAGTCTTTAAATAAATGATGCATATTTAGTATATATTGGTTATAATTAAAATTAAATGATCAAGCTTGATATTGTTTTTATTCACCATAGTCACATTATATTACGGTATGATATATGTAAAACATTTCAAAAGGTTGCTTCTTCTCCGTCACCAAATTTTAGGTTTTGTTCATCACTAAGTAACTAAGTTAAAACACTATAATTTAACGACACATATTTTTGAAATATTGGTAATAATTAAGATTAAATGACCAAGCTCAATATTATTCCTATTCACCATATTCACATTATATTATGGTATAATATAAATAAACATTTCCATATTTTTCATCTTCTCCATCACGAAATTTATTATAACTTCATCACTATGTAACTAAGTTAAAAGTCTTTAAATTAATGAGGCATATTTGATATATATTGGTTATGAATAAAATTAAATGATCAAGCTCTATATTGTTTTTATTCACCATATTTATAATGTAATATGGTGTAAAAGAGGTAAAAACTTTCAATATTTTTCTTCTTCTTTATAACCAAATTTTAGGTTTCTTCATCACTAAGAAACAAAGTTGAAAGACTATAAATTAATGACACATATTTTTTATCTATTGGTAATAATTAAAATTAAATGATCAAACTCGATATTATTTTTATTCACCATATTCGCATAATATTATGGTATTAAAATATGTAAACCATTTCAAAAAATTGCTTCTTCTCCGTCACCAAATTTTAGGTTTCTTCATCACTAAGTAACTAAGTTATAAGACTATAAGTTAATGACACATATTTTTATATATTGATAATAATTAAAATTATATGATCAAGCTCGATATTATAATTATTCACCATAGTCACATTATATTATGGTATAATATATATAAACATTTCAATATTTTTCATCTTCTCCATCACAAAATTTAAGGTTACTTCACCACTAAGTAACTAAGTTAAAAGTCTTTAAATAAATGATGCATATTTAGTATATATTGGTTATAATTAAAATTATATGATCAAGCTTGATATTGTTTTTATTCACCATATTTATAATGTAATACGGTTTAAAAGAGATAAAAACTTTCAATATTTTTCTTCTTCTTTATCACCAAATTTTAGGTTTCTTCATCACTAAGAAACAAAGGTGAAAGACTATAAATTAATGACACATATTTTTTATCTATTGGTAATAATTAAAATTAAATGATCAAGCTCGATATTATTTTTATTCACCATATTCGCATAATATTATGGTATTAAAATATGTAAACCATTTCAAAAGATTGCTTCTTCTCCGTCACCAAATTTTAGGTCTCTTCATCACTAATATCTAAGTTATAAGACTATAAGTTAACGACACATATTTTTTATATATTGGTAATAACTAAAATTAAATTATCAAGCTCGACATTATTTCTATTCAACATATTCACCTTATATTATGGTATAATATATATAAAAACATTTCAATATGTTTCATCTTCTCCATCACGAAATTTAAGGTTACTTCATCACTAAGTAACTAAGTTAAAAGTCTTTAAATAAATAATGCATATTTAGTATATATTGGTTATAATTAAAATTAAATGATCAAGCTTGATATTATTTTTATTCACCATAGTCACATTATATTACGGTATGATATATGTAAAACATTTCAAAAGGTTGCTTCTTCTCCGTCACCAAATTTTAGGTTTTGTTCATCACTAAGTAACTAAGTTAAAACACTATAATTTAACGACACATATTTTTGAAATATTGGTAATAATTAAGATTAAATGACCAAGCTCAATATTATTCTTATTCACCATATTCACATTATATTATGGTATAATATATATAAAAACATTTCCATATTTTTCATCTCCTCCATCACAAAATTTAAGGTTACTTCATCACTAAGTAACTAAGTTAAAAGTCTTTAAATAAATGATGCATATTTAGTATATATTGGTTATAATTAAAATTAAATGATCAAGCTTGATATTGTTTTTATTCACCATATTTATAATGTAATATGGTGTAAAAGAGGTAAAAACTTTCAATATTTTTCTTCTTCTTTATAACCAAATTTTAGGTTTCTTCATCACTAAGAAACAAAGTGGAAAGACTATAAATTAATGACACATATTTTTTATCTATTGGTAATAATTAAAATTAAATGATCAAACTCGATATTATTTTTATTCACCATATTCGCATAATATTATGGTATTAAAATATGTAAACCATTTCAAAAGATTGCTTCTTCTCCGTCACCAAATTTTAGGTTTCTTCATCACTAAGTAACTAAGTTATAAGACTATAAGTTAATGACACATATTTTTATATATTGATAATAATTAAAATTAAATGATCAAGCTCGATATTATAATTATTCACCATAGTCACATTATATTATGGTATAATATATATAAACATTTCAATATTTTTCATCTTCTCCATCACAAAATTTAAGGTTACTTCACCACTAAGTAACTAAGTTAAAAGTCTTTAAATAAATGATGCATATTTAGTATATATTGGTTATAATTAAAATTATATGATCAAGCTTGATATTGTTTTTATTCACCATATTTATAATGTAATACGGTTTAAAAGAGATAAAAACTTTCAATATTTTTCTTCTTCTTTATCACCAAATTTTAGGTTTCTTCATCACTAAGAAACAAAGGTGAAAGACTATAAATTAATGACAAATATTTTTTATCTATTGGTAATAATTAAAATTAAATGATCAAGCTCGATATTATTTTTATTCACCATATTCGCATAATATTATGGCATTAAAATATGTAAACCATTTCAAAAGATTGCTTCTTCTCCGTCACCAAATTTTAGGTCTCTTCATCACTAATATCTAAGTTATAAGACTATAAGTTAACGACACATATTTTTTATATATTGGTAATAACTAAAATTAAATTATCAAGCTCGACATTATTTCTATTCAACATATTCACCTTATATTATGGTATAATATATATAAAAACATTTCAATATGTTTCATCTTCTCCATCACGAAATTTAAGGTTACTTCATCACTAAGTAACTAAGTTAAAAGTCTTTAAATAAATGATGCATATTTAGTATATATTGGTTAAAATTAAAATTAAATGATCAAGCTTGATATTGTTTTTATTCACCATAGTCACATTATATTACGGTATGATATATGTAAAACATTTCAAAAGGTTGCTTCTTCTCCGTCACCAAATTTTAGGTTTTGTTCATCACTAAGTAACTAAGTTAAAACACTATAATTTAACGACACATATTTTTAATATATTGGTAATAATTAAGATTAAATGACCAAGCTCAATATTATTCTTATTCACCATATTCACATTATATTATGGTATAATATAAATAAACATTTCCATATTTTTCATGTTCTCCATCACGAAATTTAATATAACTTCATCACTATGTAACTAAGTTAAAAGTCTTTAAATTAATGAGGCATATTTGATATATATTGGTTATGAATAAAATTAAATGATCAAGCTCTATATTGTTTTTATTCACCATATTTATAATGTAATATGGTGTAAAAGAGGTAAAAACTTTCAATATTTTTCTTCTTCTTTATAACCAAATTTTAGGTTTCTTCATCACTAAGAAACAAAGTTGAAAGACTATAAATTAATGACACATATTTTTTATCTATTGATAATAATTAAAATTAAATGATAAAGCTCTATATTATTTTTATTCACCATATTCGCATAATATTATGGTATTAAAATATGTAAGCCATTTCAAAAGATTGCTTCTTTTCCGTCACCAAATTTTAGGTTTCTTCATCACTAAGTAACTAAGTTATAAGACTATAAGTTAATGACACATATTTTTATATATTGATAATAATTAAAATTAAATGATCAAGCTCGATATTATAATTATTCACCATAGTCACATTATATTATGGTATAATATATATAAACATTTCCATATTTTTCATCTTCTCCATCACAAAATTTAAGGTTACTTCACCACTAAGTAACTAAGTTAAAAGTCTTTAAATAAATGATGCATATTTAGTATATATTGGTTATAATTAAAATTATATGATCAAGCTTGATATTATTTTTATTCACCATATTTATAATGTAATACGGTTTAAAAGAGATAAAAACTTTCAATATTTTTCTTCTTCTTTATCACCAAATTTTAGGTTTCTTCATCACTAAGAAACAAAGGTGAAAGACTATAAATTAATGACACATATTTTTTATCTATTGGTAATAATTAAAATTAAATGATCAAGCTCGATATTATTTTTATTCACCATATTCGCATAATATTATGGTATTAAAATATGTAAACCATTTCAAAAGATTGCTTTTTCTCCATCACCAAATTTTAGGTCTCTTCATCACTAATATCTAAGTTATAAGACTATAAGTTAACGACACATATTTTTTATATATTGGTAATAACTAAAATTAAATGATCAAGCTCGATATTATACTTATTCACCATAGTCACATTATATTATGGTATAATATATATAAAAACATTTCAATATTTTTCATCTCCTCCATCACAAAATTTAAGTTTACTTCATCACTAAGTAACTATGTTAAAAGTCTTTAAATAAACGATGCATATTTAATATATAATTGTTATAATTAAAATTAAATGATCAAGCTTGATATTGTTTTTATTCACCATAGTCACATTATATTACGGTATGATATATGTAAAACATTTCAAAAGGTTGCTTCTTCTCCGTCACCAAATTTTAGGTTTTGTTCATCACTAAGTAACTAAGTTAAAACACTATAATTTAACGACACATATTTTTGATATATTGGTAATAATTAAGATTAAATGACCAAGCTCAATATTATTCTTATTCACCATATTCACATTATATTATGGTATAATATAAATAAACATTTCCATATTTTTCATCTTCTCCATCACGAAATTTAATATAACTTCATCACTATGTAACTAAGTTAAAAGTCTTTAAATTAATGAGGCATATTTGATATATATTGGTTATGAATAAAATTAAATGATCAAGCTCTATATTGTTTTTATTCACCATATTTATAATGTAATATGGTGTAAAAGAGGTAAAAACTTTCAATATTTTTCTTCTTCTTTATAACCAAATTTTAGGTATCTTCATCACTAAGAAACAAAGTTGAAAGACTATAAATTAATGACACATATTTTTTATCTATTGGTAATAATTAAAATTAAATGATCAAGCTCGATATTATTTTTATTCACCATATTCGCATAATATTATGGTATTAAAATATGTAAACAATTTCAAAAGATTGCTTCTTCTCCGTCACCAAATTTTAGGTTTCTTCATCACTAAGTAACTAAGTTATAAGACTATAAGTTAATGACACATATTTTTATATATTGATAATAATTAAAATTAATTGATCAAGCTCGATATTATAATTATTCACCATAGTCACATTATATTATGGTATAATATATATAAACAATTCAATATTTTTCATCTTCTCCATCACAAAATTTAAGGTTACTTCACCACTAAGAAACTAAGTTAAAAGTCTTTAAATAAATGATGCATATTTAGTATATATTGGTTATAATTAAAATTATATGATCAAGCTTGATTTTGTATTTATTCACCATATTTATAATGTATTACGGTTTAAAAGAGATAAAAACTTTCAATATTTTTCTTCTTCTTTATCACCAAATTTTAGGTTTCTTCATCACTAAGAAACACAGGTGAAAGACTATAAATTAATGACACATATTTTTTATCTATTGGTAATAATTAAAATTAAATGATCAAGCTCAATATTATTTTTATTCACCATATTCGCATAATATTATGGTATTAAAATATGTAAACCATTTCAAAAGATTGCTTCTTCTCCGTCACCAAATTTTAGGTCTCTTCATCACTAATATCTAAGTTATAAGACTATAAGTTAACGACACATATTTTTTATATATTGGTAATAACTAAAATTAAATGATCAAGCTCGATATTATACTTATTCACCATAGTCACATTATATTATGGTATAATATATATAAAAACATTTCAATATTTTTCATCTCCTCCATCACAAAATTTAAGTTTACTTCATCACTAAGTAACTATGTTAAAAGTCTTTAAATAAACGATGCATATTTAATATATAATTGTTATAATTAAAATTAAATGATCAAGCTTGATATTGTTTTTATTCACCATAGTCACATTATATTACGGTATGATATATGTAAAACATTTCAAAAGGTTGCTTCTTCTCCGTCACCAAATTTTAGGTTTTGTTCATCACTAAGTAACTAAGTTAAAACACTATAATTTAACGACACATATTTTTGATATATTGGTAATAATTAAGATTAAATGACCAAGCTCAATATTATTCTTATTCACCATATTCACATTATATTATGGTATAATATAAATAAACATTTCCATATTTTTCATCTTCTCCATCACGAAATTTAATATAACTTCATCACTATGTAACTAAGTTAAAAGTCTTTAAATTAATGAGGCATATTTGATATATATTGGTTATGAATAAAATTAAATGATCAAGCTCTATATTGTTTTTATTCACCATATTTATAATGTAATATGGTGTAAAAGAGGTAAAAACTTTCAATATTTTTCTTCTTCTTTATAACCAAATTTTAGGTTTCTTCATCACTAAGAAACAAAGTTGAAAGACTATAAATTAATGACACATATTTTTTATCTATTAGTAATAATTAAAATTAAATGATCAAGCTCGATATTATTTTTATTCACCATATTCGCATAATATTATGGTATTAAAATATGTAAACGATTTCAAAAGATTGCTTCTTCTCCGTCACCAAATTTTAGGTTTCTTCATCACTAAGTAACTAAGTTATAAGACTATAAGTTAATGACACATATTTTTATATATTGATAATAACTAAAATTAAATGATCAAGCTCGATATTATAATTATTCACCATAGTCACATTATATTATGGTATAATATATATAAACATTTCAATATTTTTCATCTTCTCCATCACAAAATTTAAGGTTACTTCACCACTAAGTAACTAAGTTAAAAGTCTTTAAATAAATGATGCATATTTAGTATATATTGGTTATAATTAAAATTATATGATCAAGCTTGATTTTGTTTTTATTCACCATATTTATAATGTAATACGGTTTAAAAGAGATAAAAACTTTCAATATTTTTCTTCTTCTTTATCACCAAATTTTAGGTTTCTTCATCACTAAGAAACACAGGTGAAAGACTATAAATTAATGACACATATTTTTTATCTATTGGTAATAATTAAAATTAAATGATCAAGCTCGATATTATTTTTATTCACCATATTCGCATAATATTATGGTATTAAAATATGTAAGCCATTTCAAAAGATTGGTTCTTCTCCGTCACCAAATTTTAGGTTTCTTCATCACTAAGTAACTAAGTTATAAGACTATAAGTTAATGACACATATTTTTATATATTGATAATAATTAAAATTAAATGATAAAGCTCGATATTATAATTATTCACCATAGTTACATTATATTATGGTATAATATATATAAAAACATTTCCATATTTTTCATCTCCTCCATCACAAAATTTAAGGTTACTTCATCACTAAGTAACTAAGTTAAAAGTCTTTAAATAAATGATGCATATTTAGTATATATTGGTTATAATTAAAATTAAATGATCAAGCTTGATATTGTTTTTATTCACCATAGTCACATTATATTACGGTATGATATATGTAAAACATTTCAAAAGGTGCTTCTTCTCCGTCACCAAATTTTAGGTTTTGTTCATCACTAAGTAACTAAGTTAAAACACTATAATTTAACGACACATATTTTTGATATATTGGTAATAATTAAGATTAAATGACCAAGCTCAATATTATTCTTATTCACCATGTTCACATTATATTATGGTATAATATAAATAAACATTTCCATATTTTTCATCTTCTCCATCACGAAATTTAATATAACTTCATCACTATGTAACTAAGTTAAAAGTCTTTAAATTAATGAGGCATATTTGATATATATTGGTTATGAATAAAATTAAATGATCAAGCTCTATATTGTTTTCATTCACCATATTTATAATGTAATACGGTTTAAAAGAGATAAAAACTTTCAATATTTTTCTTCTTCTTTATCACCAAATTTTAGGTTTCTTCATCACTAAGAAACAAAGGTGAAAGACTATAAATTAATGACACATATTTTTTATCTATTGGTAATAATTAAAATTAAATGATCAAGCTCGATATTATTTTTATTCACCATATTCGCATAATATTATGGTATTAAAATATGTAAGCCATTTCAAAAGATTGCTTCTTCTCCGTCACCAAATTTTAGGTTTCTTCATCACTAAGTAACTAAGTTATAAGACTATAAGTTAATGACACATATTTTTATATATTGATAATAATTAAAATTAAATGATCAAGCTCGATATTATAATTATTCACCATAGTAATATTATATTATGGTATAATATATATAACCATTTCCATATTTTTCATCTTCTCCATCACAAAATTTAGGGTTACTTCATCACTAAGTAACTAAGTTAAAAGTCTTTAAATAAATGATGCATATTTAGTATATATTGGTTATAATTAAAATTATATGATCAAGCTTGATTTTGTATTTATTCACCATATTTATAATGTATTACGGTTTAAAAGAGATAAAAACTTTCAATATTTTTCTTCTTCTTTATCACCAAATTTTAGGTTTCTTCATCACTAAGAAACACAGGTGAAAGACTATAAATTAATGACACATATTTTTTATCTATTGGTAATAATTAAAATTAAATGATCAAGCTCAATATTATTTTTATTCACCATATTCGCATAATATTATGGTATTAAAATATGTAAACCATTTCAAAAGATTGCTTCTTCTCCGTCACCAAATTTTAGGTCTCTTCATCACTAATATCTAAGTTATAAGACTATAAGTTAACGACACATATTTTTTATATATTGGTAATAACTAAAATTAAATAATCAAGGTCGATATTATACTTATTCACCATAGTCACATTATATTATGGTATAATATATATAAAAACATTTCAATATTTTTCATCTCCTCCATCACAAAATTTAAGTTTACTTCATCACTAAGTAACTATGTTAAAAGTCTTTAAATAAACGATGCATATTTAATAATTAATTGTTATAATTAAAATTAAATGATCAAGCTTGATATTGTTTTTATTCACCATAGACACATTATATTAGGGTATGATATATGTAAAACATTTCAAAAGGTTGCTTCTTCTCCGTCACCAAATTTTAGGTTTTGTTCATCACTAAGTAACTAAGTTAAAACACTATAATTTAACGACACATATTTTTGATATATTGGTAATAATTAAGATTAAATGACCAAGCTCAATATTATTCTTATTCACCATATTCACATTATATTATGGTATAATATAAATAAACATTTCCATATTTTTCATCTTCTCCATCACGAAATTTAATATAACTTCATCACTATGTAACTAAGTTAAAAGTCTTTAAATTAATGAGGCATATTTGATATATATTGGTTATGAATAAAATTAAATGATCAAGCTCTATATTGTTTTTATTCACCATATTTATAATGTAATATGGTGTAAAAGAGGTAAAAACTTTCAATATTTTTCTTCTTCTTTATAACCAAATTTTAGGTTTCTTCATCACTAAGAAACAAAGTTGAAAGACTATAAATTAATGACACATATTTTTTATCTATTGGTAATAATTAAAATTAAATGATAAAGCTCAATATTATTTTTATTCACCATATTCGCATAATATTATGGTATTAAAATATGTAAACCATTTCAAAAGATTGCTTCTTCTCCGTGACCAAATTTTAGGTTTCTTCATCACTAAGTAACTAAGTTATAAGACTATAAGTTAATGACACATATTTTTATATATTGATAATAATTAAAATTAAATGATCAAGCTCGATATTATAATTATTCACCATAGTCACATTATATTATGGTATAATATATATAAACATTTCAATATATTTCATCTTCTCCATCACAAAATTTAAGGTTACTTCACCACTAAGTAACTAAGTTAAAAGTCTTTAAATAAATGATGCATATTTAGTATATATTGGTTATAATTAAAATTATATGATCAAGCTTGATATTGTTTTTATTCACCATATTTATAATGTAATACGGTTTAAAAGAGATAAAAACTTTCAATATTTTTCTTCTTCTTTATCACCAAATTTTAGGTTTCTTCATCACTAAGAAACAAAGGTGAAAGACTATAAATTAATGACACATATTTTTTATCTATTGGTAATAATTAAAATTAAATGATCAAGCTCGATATTATTTTTATTCACCATATTCGCATAATATTATGGTATTAAAATATGTAAGCCATTTCAAAAGATTGCTTCTTCTCCGTCACCAAATTTTAGGTTTCTTCATCACTAAGTAACTAAGTTATAAGACTATAAGTTAATGACACATATTTTTATATATTGATAATAATTAAAATTAAATGATCAAGCTCGATATTATAATTATTCACCATAGTCATATTATATTATGGTATAATATATATAACCATTTCCATATTTTTCATCTTCTCCATCACAAAATTTAGGGTTACTTCATCACTAAGTAACTAAGTTAAAAGTCTTTAAATAAATGATGCATATTTAGTATATATTGGTTATAATTAAAATTATATGATCAAGCTTGATATTATTTTTATTCACCATATTTATAATGTAATACGGTTTAAAAGAGATAAAAACTTTCAATATTTTTCTTCTTCTTTATCACCAAATTTTAGGTTTCTTCATCACTAAGAAACAAAGGTGAAAGACTATAAATTAATGACACATATTTTTTATCTGTTGGTAATAATTAAAATTAAATGATCAAGCTCAATATTATTTTTATTCACCATATTCGCATAATATTATGGTATTAAAATATGTAAACCATTTCAAAAGATTGCTTCTTCTCCGTCACCAAATTTTAGGTCTCTTCATCACTAATATCTAAGTTATAAGACTATAAGTTAACGACACATATTTTTTATATATTGGTAATAACTAAAATTAAATGATCAAGCTCTACATTATTTCTATTCAACATATTCACCTTATATTATGGTATAATATATTTAAAAACATTTCAATATGTTTCATCTTCTCCATCACGAAATTTAAGGTTACTTCATCACTAAGTAACTAAGTTAAAAGTCTTTAAATAAATGATGCATATTTAGTATATATTGGTTATAATTAAAATTAAATGATCAAGCTTGATATTGTTTTTATTCACCATAGTCACATTATATTACGGTATGATATATGTAAAACATTTCAAAAGGTTGCTTCTTCTCCGTCACCAAATTTTAGGTTTTGTTCATCACTAAGTAACTAAGTTAAAACACTATAATTTAACGACACATATTTTTGATATATTGGTAATAATTAAGATTAAATGACCAAGCTCAATATTATTCTTATTCACCATGTTCGCATTATATTATGGTATAATATAAATAAACATTTCCATATTTTTCATCTTCTCCATCACGAAATTTAATATAACTTCATCACTATGTAACTAAGTTAAAAGTCTTTAAATTAATGAGGCATATTTGATATATATTGGTTATGAATAAAATTAAATGATCAAGCTCTATATTGTTTTTATTCACCATATTTATAATGTATATGGTGTAAAAGAGGTAAAAACTTTCAATATTTTTCTTCTTCTTTATAACCAAATTTTAGGTTTCTTCATCACTAAGAAACAAAGTTGAAAGACTATAAATTAATGACACATTTTTTTATCTATTGGTAATAATTAAAATTAAATGATCAAGCTCGATATTATTTTTATTCACCATATTCGCATAATATTATGGTATTAAAATATGTAAACAATTTCAAAAGATTGCTTCTTCTCCGTCACCAAATTTTAGGTTTCTTCATCACTAAGTAACTAAGTTATAAGACTATAAGTTAATGACACATATTTTTATATATTGATAATAATTAAAATTAAATGATCAAGCTCGATATTATAATTATTCACCATAGTCACATTATATTATGGTATAATATATATAAACATTTCAATATTTTTCATCTTCTCCATCACAAAATTTAAGGTTACTTCACCACTAAGTAACTAAGTTAAAAGTCTTTAAATAAATGATGCATATTTAGTATATATTGGTTATAATTAAAATTATATGATCAAGCTTTATATTGTTTTTATTCACCATATTTATAATGTATTACGGTTTAAAAGAGATAAAAACTTTCAATATTTTTCTTCTTCTTTATCACCAAATTTTAGGTTTCTTCATCACTAAGAAACACAGGTGAAAGACTATAAATTAATGACACATATTTTTTATCTATTGGTAATAATTAAAATTAAATGATCAAGCTCAATATTATTTTTATTCACCATATTCGCATAATATTATGGTATTAAAATATGTAAACCATATCAAAAGATTGCTTCTTCTCCGTCACCAAATTTTAGGTCTCTTCATCACTAATATCTAAGTTATAAGACTATAAGTTAACGACACATATTTTCTATATATTGGTAATAACTAAAATTAAATGATCAAGCTCGATATTATACTTATTCACCATAGTCACATTATATTATGGTATAATATATATAAAAACATTTCAATATTTTTCATCTCCTCCATCACAAAATTTAAGTTTACTTCATCACTAAGTAACTATGTTAAAAGTCTTTAAATAAACGATGCATATTTAATATATAATTGTTATAATTAAAATTAAATGATCAAGCTTGATATTGTTTTTATTCAACATAGTCACATTATATTACGGTATGATATATGTAAAACATTTCAAAAGGTTGCTTCTTCTCCGTCACCAGATTTTAGGTTTTGTTCATCACTAAGTAACTAAGTTAAAACACTATAATTTAACGACACATATTTTTGATATATTGGTAATAATTAAGATTAAATGACCAAGCTCAATATTATTCTTATTCACCATATTCACATTATATTATGGTATAATATAAATAAACATTTCCATATTTTTCATCTTCTCCATCACGAAATTTATTATAACTTCATCACTATGTAACTAAGTTAAAAGTCTTTAAATTAATGAGGCATTTTTGATATATATTGGTTATGAATAAAATTAAATGATCAAGCTCTATATTGTTTTTATTCACCATATTTATAATGTAATATGGTGTAAAAGAGGTAAAAACTTTCAATATTTTTCTTCTTCTTTATAACCAAATTTTAGGTTTCTTCATCACTAAGAAACAAATTTGAAAGACTATAAATTAATGACACATATTTTTTATCTATTGGTAATAATTAAAATTAAATGATCAAGCTCGATATTATTTTTATTCACCATATTCGCATAATATTATGGTATTAAAATATGTAAACCATTTCAAAAGATTGCTTCTTCTCCGTCACCAAATTTTAGGTTTCTTCATCACTAAGTAACTAAGTTATAAGACTATAAGTTAATGACACATATTTTTATATATTGATAATAATTAAAATTAAATGATCAAGCTCGATATTATAATTATTCACCATAGTCACATTATATTATGGTATAATACATATAAACATTTCAATATTTTTCATCTTCTCCATCACAAAATTTAAGGTTACTTCACCACTAAGTAACTAAGTTAAAAGTCGTTAAATAAATGATGCATATTTAGTATATATTGGTTATAATTAAAATTATATGATCAAGCTTGATATTGTTTTTATTCACCATATTTATAATGTAATACGGTTTAAAAGAGATAAAAACTTTCAATATTTTTCTTCTTCTTTATCACCAAATTTTAGGTTTCTTCATCACTAAGAAACAAAGGTGAAAGACTATAAATTAATGACACATATTTTTTATCTATTGGTAATAATTAAAATTAAATGATCAAGCTCGATATTATTTTTATTCACCATATTCGCATAATATTATGGTATTAAAATATGTAAACCATTTCAAAAGATTGCTTCTTCTCCGTCACCAAATTTTAGGTCTCTTCATCATTAATATCTAAGTTATAAGACTATAAGTTAACGACACATATTTTTTATATATTGGTAATAACTAAAAGTAAATGATCAAGCTCGATATTATACTTATTCACCATAGTCACATTATATTATGGTATAATATATATAAAAACATTTCAATATGTTTCATCTCCTCCATCACGAAATTTAAGGTTACTTCATCACTAAGTAACTAAGTTAAAAGTCTTTAAATAAACGATGCATATTTAGTATATAATTGTTATAATTAAAATTAATTGATCAAGCTTGATATTGTTTTTATTCACCATAGTCACATTATATTACGGTATGATATATGTAAAACATTTCAAAAGGTTGCTTCTTCTCCGTCACCAAATTTTAGGTTTTGTTCATCACTAAGTAACTAAGTTAAAACACTATAATTTAACGACACATATTTTTTATATATTGGTAATAATTTAAATTAAATGACCAAGCTCGATATTATTCTTATTCACCATATTCAAATTATATTATGGTATGATATAAATAAACATTTCCATATTTTTCATTTTCTCCATCAAGAAATTTAATATAACTTCATAACTATGTAACTAAGTTAGAAGTCTTTAAATTAATGAGGCATATTTGATATATATTGGTTATGATTAAAATTAAATGATCAAGCTCTATATTGTTTTTATTCACCATATTTATAATGTAATATGGTGTAAAAGAGGTAAAAACTTTCAATATTTTTCTTCTTTTTTATAACCAAATTTTAGGTTTCTTCATCACTAAGAAACTAAGTTGAAAGACTATAAATTAATGACACATATTTTTTATCTATTGGTAATAATTAAAATTAAATGATCAGGCTCGATATTATTTTTATTCACCATATTCGCATAATATTATGGTATTAAAATATGTAAACCATTTCAAAAGATTGCTTCTTCTCCGTCACCAAATTTTAGGTTTCTTCATCACTAAGTAACTATGTTATAAGACTAAAAGTTAATGACACATATTTTTTATATATTGGTAATAATTAAAATTAAATGATCAAGCTCGATATTATACTTATTCACCATAGTCACATTATATTATGGTATAATATATATAAACATTTCAATATTTTTCATCTTCTCCATCACAAAATTTAAGGTTACTTCACCACTAAGTAACTAAGTTAAAAGTCTTTAAATAAATGATGCATATTTAGTATATATTGGTTATAATTAAAATTATATGATCAAGCTTTATATTGTTTTTATTCACCATATTTATAATGTATTACGGTTTAAAAGAGATAAAAACTTTGAATATTTTTATTCTTCTTTATCACCAAATTTTAGGTTTCTTCATCACTAAGAAACAAAGGTGAAAGACTATAAATTAATGACACATATTTTTTATCTATTGGTAATAATTAAAATTAAATGATCAAGCTCGATATTATTTTTATTCACCATATTCGCATAATATTATGGTATTAAAATATGTAAACCATTTCAAAAGATTGCTTCTTCTCCGTCACCAAATTTTAGGTCTCTTCATCACTAATATCTAAGTTATAAGACTATAAGTTAACGACACATATTTTTTATATATTGGTAATAATTAAAATTTAATGATCAAGCTCGATATTATAATTATTCACCACAGTCACATTATATTATGGTATAATATATATAAACATTTCAATATTTTTCATCTTCTCCATCACAAAATTTAAGGTTACTTCATCACTAAGTAACTTAGTTAAAAGTCTTTAAATAAATGATGCATATTTAGTATATACTGGTTATAATTAAAATTAAATGATCAAGCTTGATATTGTTTTTATTCACCATATTAACATTATATTACGGTATGACATATGTAAAACATTTCAAAAGGTTGCTTCTTCTCCGTCACCGAATTTTAGGTTTTGTTCATCACTAAGTAACTAAGTTAAAACACTATAATTTAACGACACATATTTTTTATATATTGGTAATAATTAAAATTAAATGACCAAGCTCGATATTATTCTAATACACCATATTCACATTATAATATGGTATAATATAAATAAACATTTCCATATTTTTCATCTTCTCCATCACGAAATTTAATATAACTTCATCACTATGTAACTAAGTTAAAAGTCTTTAAATTAATGAGGCATATTTAGTATATATTGGTTATAATTAAAATTAAATGATCAAGCTTGATATTGTTTTTATTCAACATATTCACATTATATTACGGTATGACATATGTAAAACATTTCAAAAGGTTGCTTCTTCTCCGTCACCGAATTTTAGGTTTTGTTCATCACTAAGTAACTAAGTTAAAACACTATAATTTAACGACACATATTTTTTATATATTGGTAATAATTAAAATTAAATGACCAAGCTCGATATTATTCTAATTCACCATATTCACATTATATTATGGTATAATATATATAAACATTACAATATTTTTCATCTTCTCCATCACGAAATTTAAGATAACTTCATCACTAAGTAACTAAGTTAAAAGTCTTTAAATTAATGATGCATATTTGATATATATTGGTTATAAATAAAATTAAATGATCAAGCTCTATATTGTTTTTATTCACTATATTTATAATGTAATATAGTGTAAAAGAGGTAAAAACTTTCAATATTTTTCTTCTTCTTTATATCCAAATTTTAGGTTTCTTCATCACTAAGAAACAAACTTGAAAGACTATAAATTAATGACACGTATTTTTTATCTATTCGTAATAATTAAAATTAAATGATCAAGCTCGATATTATTTTTATTCACCATATTCGCATAATATTATGGTATTAAAATATGTAAACCATTTCAAAAGATTGCTTCTTCTCCGTCACCAAATTTTAGGTTTATTCATCACTAAGTAACAAAGTTATAAGACTATAAGTTAATGACACATATTTTTTATATATTTGTAATAATTAAAATTAAATGATCAAGCTCGATATTATACTTATTCACCATAGTCACATTATATCATGGTATAATATATATAAAAACATTTCAATATTTTTCATCTCCTCCATCACAAAATTTAAGGTTACTTCATCACTAAGTAACTATGTTAAAAGTCTTTAAATAAACGATGCATATTTAATATATAATTGTTATAATTAAAATTAAATGATCAAGCTTGATATTGTTTTTATTCACCATAGTCACATTATATTACGGTATGATATATGTAAAACATTTCAAAAGGTTGCTTCTTCTCCGTCACCAAATTTTAGGTTTTGTTCATCACTAAGTAACTAAGTTAAAACACTATAATTTAACGACACATATTTTTTATATATTGGTAATAATTAAAATTAAATGACCAAGCTCGATATTATTCTTATTCACCATATTCACATTATATTATGGTATAATATAAATAAACATTTCCATATTTTTCATCTTCTCCATCACGAAATTTAAGATAACTTCATCACTAAGTAACTAAGTTAAATGTCTTTAAATTAATGATGCATATTTGATATATATTGGTTATAAATAAAATTAAATGATCAAGCTCTATATTGTTTTTATTCACCATATTTATAATGTAATATGGTGTAAAAGAGGTAAAAACTTTCAATATTTTTCTTCTTCTTTATAACCAAATTTTAGGTTTCTTCATCACTAAGAAACTAAGTTGAAAGACTATAAATTAATGACACATATTTTTTATCTATTGGTAATAATTAAAATTAAATGATCAAGCTCGATATTATTTTTATTCACCATATTCGCATAATATTATGGTATTAAAATATGTAAACTATTTCAAATGATTGCTTCTTCTCCGTCACCAAATTTTAGGTTTCTTCATCACTAAGAAACTAAGTTATAAGACTGTAAGTTAATGACGCATATTTTTTATATATTGGTAATAATTAAAATTAAATGATCAAGCTCTATATTATACTTATTCACCATAGTCACATTATATTATGGTATAATATATATAAACATTTCAATATTTTTCATCTTCTCCATCACAAAATTTAAGGTTACTTCATCACTAAGTAACTAAGTTAAAAGTCTTTAAATAAATGATGCATATTTAGTATATATTGGTTATAATTAAAATTAAATGATCAAGCTTGATATTGTTTTTATTCACCATATTTATAATGTAATACGGTTTAAAAGACATAAAAACTTTCAATATTTTTCTTCTTCTTTATTACCAAATTTTAGGTTTCTTCATCACTAAGAAACTAAGTTGAAAGATTATAAAATAATGACACATATTTTTTATCTATTGGTAATAATTAAAATTAAATGATCAAGCTCGATATTATTTTTATTCACCATATTCGCATAATATTATGGTATTAAAATATGTAAACCATTTCAAAAGATTGCTTCTTCTCTTTCACCAAATTTTAGGTTTCTTCATCACTAAGTAATTAAAATATAAGACTATAAGTTAAGGACACATATTTTTTATATATTGGTAATAACTAAAATTAAATGATCAAGCTGGACATCATTTCTATTCAACATATTCATCTTATATTATGGTATAATATATATAAAAACATTTCAATATGTTTCATCTTCTCCATCACGAAATTTAAGGTTACCTCATCACTAAGTAACTAAGTTAAAAGTATTTAAATTAATGATGCATATTTGATATATATTGGTTATAATTAAAATTAAATGATCGAGCTCGATATTATTTGTATTCACCATAGTAACATTATATTATGGTATGATATATGTAAAACATTTCAAAAGGTTGCTTCTTCTCTATCACCAAATTTTAGTGTATGTTCATCACTAAGCAACTAACTTAAAACACTATAAATTAACGTCACATATTTTTTATATATTGGTAATAATTAAAATTAAATGACCAAGCTCGATATTATTCTTATTCACCATATTCACATTATATTATGGTATAATATAAATAAACATTTCCATATTTTTCATTTTCTCCATCACGAAATTTAAGATAACTTCATCACTAAGTAACTAAGTTAAAAGTCTTTAAATTAATGATGCATATTTGATATATATTGGTTATAAATAAAATTAAATGATCAAGCTATATATTGTTTTTATTCACCATATTTATAATGTAATATGGTGTAAAAGAGGTAAAAACATTCAATATTTTTCTTCTTCTTTATAACCAAATTTTAGGTTTCTTCATCACTAAGAAACAAAGTTGAAATACTATAAATTAATGACACATATTTTTTATCTATTGGTAATAATTAAAATTAAATGATCAAGCTCGATATTATTTTTATTCATCATATTCGCATAATATTATGGTATTAAAATATGTAAACCATTTCAAAATATTGCTTCTTCTCCGTCACCAAATTTTAGGTTTCTTCATCACTAAGTAACTAAGTTATAAGACTAGAAGTTAATGAAACATATTTTTTATATATTGGTAATAATTAAAATTAAATGATCAAGCTCGATATTATACTTATTCACCATAGTCACATTATATTATGGTATAATATATATAAACATTTCAATATTTTTCATCTCCTCCATCACAAAATTTAAGGTTTCTTCATCACTAAGTAACTATGTTAAAAGTCTTTAAATAAACGATGCATATTTATTATATATTGGTTATAATTAAAATTAAATGATCAAGCTTGATATTGTTTTTATTCACCATGGTCACATTATATTACGGTATGATATATGTAAAACATTTCAAAAGGTTGCTTCTTCTCCGTCACCAAGTTTTAGGTTTTGTTCATCACTAAGTAACCTAGTTAAAACACTATAATTTAACGACACATATTTTTTATATATTGGTAATAATTAAAATTAAATGACCAAGCTCGATATTATTCTTATTCACCATATTCACATTATATTATGGTATAATATAAATAAACAATTCCATATTTTTCATCTTCTCCATCACAATTTTTAAGATAACTTCATCACTAAGTAAGTATGTTAAAATTCTTTAAATTAATGATGCATATTTGATATATATTGGTTATTAATAAAAAATTAAATGATCAAGCTCTATATTGTTTTTATTCACCATATTTATAATGTAATATGGTGTAAAAGAGGTAAAAACTTTCAATATCTTTCATCTTCTTTATAACCAAGTTTTAGGTTTCTTCATCACTAAGAAACAAAGTTGAAAGACTATAAATTAATGACACCTATTTTTTATCTATTGGTAATAATAAAAATTAAATGATCAAGCTCGGTAATATTTTTATTCACCATATTCGCATAATATTATGGTATTAAAATATGTAAACCATTTCAAAAGATTGCTTCTTCTCCGTCACCAAATTTTAGGTTTCTTCATCACTAAGTAACTAAGTTATAAGACTATAAGTTAATGACACATATTTTATATATATTGGTAATAATTAAAATTAAATGATCAAGCTCGATATTATACTTATTCACCATAGTCACATTATATTATGGTATAATATATATAAACATTTTAATATTTTCATCTTCTCCATCACGAAATTTAAGGTTACTTCATCACTAAATAACTAAGTTAAAAGTCTTTAAATAAATGATGCATATTTAGTATATATTGGTTATAATTAAAATTAAATGATCAAGCTTGATATTGTTTTTATTCACCATATTTATAATGTAATACGGTTTAAAAGAGATAAAAACTTTCAATATTTTTCTTCTTCTTTATTACCAAATTTTAGGTTTCTTCATCACTAAGAAACTAAGTTGAAAGATTATAAAATAATGACACATATTTTTTATCTATTGGTAATAATTAAAATTAAATGATCAAGCTCGATATTATTTTTATTCACCATATTCGCATAATATTATGGTATTAAAATATGTAAACCATTTCAAAAGATTGCTTCTTCTCTTTCACCAAATTTTAGGTTTCTTCATCACTATGTAATTAAAATATAAGACTATAAGTTAAGGACACATATTTTTTATATATTGGTAATAACTAAAATTAAATGATCAAGCTAGACATTATTTCTATTCAACATATTCACCTTATATTATGGTATAATATATATAAAAACATTTCAATATGTTTCATCTTCTCCATCACGAAATTTAAGGTTACTTCATCACTAAGTAACTAAGTTAAAAGTATTTAAATTAATGATGCATATTGGATATATATTGGTTATAATTAAAATTAAATGATCGAGCTCGATATTATTTGTCTTCACCATAGTAACATTATATTATGGTATGATATATGTAAAACATTTCAAAAGGTTGCGTCTTCTCTATCACCAAATTTTAGGTTTTGTTCATCACTAAGTAACTAACTTAAAACACTATAAATTAACGACACATATTTTTTATATATTGGTAATAATTAAAATTAAATGACCAAGCTCGATATTATTCTTATTCACCATATTCACATTATATTATGGTATAATATAAATAAACATTTCTATATTTTTCATTTTCTCCATCACGAAATTTAACATAACTTCATCACTAAGTAACTAAGTTAAAAGTCTTTAAATTAATGATGCATATTTGATATATATTGGTTATAAATAAAATTAAATGATAAAGCTCTATATTGTTTTTATTCACCATATTTATAATGTAATATGGTGTAAAAGAGGTAAAAACTTTCAATATTTTTCTTCTTCTTTATAACCAAATTTTAGGTTTCTTCATCTCTAAGAAACAAAGTTGAAAGACTATAAATTAATGACACATATTTTTTATCTATTGGTAATAATTAAAATTAAATGATCAAGCTCGATATTATTTTTATTCATCATATTCGCATAATATTATGGTATTAAAATATGTAAACCATTTCAAAAGATTGCTTCTTCTCCGTCACCAAATTTTAGGTTTCTTCATCACTAAGTAACTAAGTTATAAGACTGTAAGTTAATGACACATATTTTTTATATATTGGTAATAATTAAAATTAAATGATCAAGCTCGATATTATACTTATTCACCATAGTCACATTATATTATGGTATAATATATATAAACATTTCAATATTTTTCATCTCCTCCATCACAAAATTTAAGGTTACTTCATCACTAAGTAACTATGTTAAAAGTCTTTAAATAAACGATGCATATTTAGTATATATTGGTTATAATTAAAATTAAATGACCAAGCTTGATATTGTTTTTATTCACCATGGTCACATTATATTACGGTATGATATATGTAAAACATTTCAAAAGGTTGCTTCTTCTCCGTCACCAAATTTTAGGTTTTGTTCATCACTAAGTAACCTAGATAAAACACTATAATTTATCGACACTTATTTTTTTTATATTGGTAATAATTAAAATTAAATGACCAAGCTCGATATTATTCTTATTCACCATATTCACATTATATTATGGTATAATATAAATAAACATTTCCATATTTTTCATCTTCTCCATCACGAAATTTAAGATAACTTCATCACTAAGTAAGTAAGTTAAAAGTCTTTAAATTAATGATGCATATTTGATATATATTGGTTATTAATAAAAAATTAAATGATCAAGCTCTATATTGTTTTTATTCACCATATTTATAATGTAATATGGTGTAAAAGAGGTAAAAACTTTCAATATTTTTCTTCTTCTTTATAACCAAATTTTAGGTTTCTTCATCACTAAGAAACAAAGTTGAAAGACTATAAATTAATGACACATATTTTTTATCTATTGGTAATAATTAAAATTAAATGATCAAGCTCGATATTATTTTTATTCACCATATTCGCATAATATTATGGTATTAAAATATGTAAACTATTTCAAAAGATTGCTTCTTCTCCGTCACCAAATTTTAGTTTTTTTCATCACTAAGTAACTAAGTTATAAGACTATAAGTTAATGACACATATTTTTTATATTTTGGTAATAATTAAAATTAAATGATCAAGCTCGATATTATACTTATTCACCATAGTCACATTATATAATGGTATAATATATATAAACATTTCAATATTTTTCATCTTCTCCATCACGAAATTTAAGATAACTTCATCAGTAAGTAAGTAAGTTAAAAGTCTTTAAATTAATGATGCATATTTAATATATATTGGTTATTAACAAAAAATTAAATGATCAAGCTCTATATTGTTTTTATTCACCATATTTATAATGTAATATGGTGGAAAAGAGGTAAAAACTTTCAATATTTTTCTTCTTCTTTATAACCAAATTTTAGGTTTCTTCATCACTAAGAAACAAAGTTGAAAGACTATAAATTAATGACACATATTTTTTATCTATTGGTAATAATTAAAATTAAATGATCAAGCTCGATATTATTTTTATTCATCATATTCGCATAATATTATGGTATTAAAATATGTAAACCATTTCAAAAGATTGCTTCTTCTCCGTCACCAAATTTTAGGTTTCTTCATCACTAAGTAACTAAGTTATAAGACTGTAAGTTAATGACACATATTTTTTATATATTGGTAATAATTAAAATTAAATGATCAAGCTCGATATTATACTTATTCACCATAGTCACATTATATTATGGTATAATATATATAAACATTTCAATATTTTTCATCTCCTCCATCACAAAATTTAAGGTTACTTCATCACTAAGTAACTATGTTAAAAGTCTTTAAATAAACGATGCATATTTAGTATATATTGGTTATAATTAAAATTAAATGACCAAGCTTGATATTGTTTTTATTCACCATAGTCACATTATATTACAGTATGATATATGTAAAACATTTCAAAAGGTTGCTTCTTCTCCGTCACCAAATTTTAGGTTTTGTTCATCACTAAGTAACCTAGATAAAACACTATAATTTAACGACACATATTTTTTTTATATTGGTAATAATTAAAATTAAATGACCAAGCTCGATATTATTCTTATTCACCATATTCACATTATATTATGGTATAATATAAATAAACATTTCCATATTTTTCATCTTCTCCATCACGAAATTTAAGATAACTTCATCACTAAGTAAGTAAGTTAAAAGTCTTTAAATTAATGATGCATATTTGATATATATTGGTTATTAATAAAAAATTAAATGATCAAGCTCTATATTGTTTTTATTCACCATATTTATAATGTAATATGGTGTAAAAGAGGTAAAAACTTTCAATATTTTTCTTCTTCTTTATAACCAAATTTTAGGTTTCTTCATCACTAAGAAACAAAGTTGAAAGACTATAAATTAATGACACATATTTTTTATCTATTGGTAATAATTAAAATTAAATGATCAAGCTCGATATTATTTTTATTCACCATATTCGCATAATATTATGGTATTAAAATATGTAAACTATTTCAAAAGATTGCTTCTTCTCCGTCACCAAATTTTAGTTTTTTTCATCACTAAGTAACTAAGTTATAAGACTATAAGTTAATGACACATATTTTTTATATTTTGGTAATAATTAAAATTAAATGATCAAGCTCGATATTATACTTATTCACCATAGTCACATTATATAATGGTATAATATATATAAACATTTCAATATTTTTCATCTTCTCCATCACGAAATTTAAGATAACTTCATCAGTAAGTAAGTAAGTTAAAAGTCTTTAAATTAATGATGCATATTTAATATATATTGGTTATTAACAAAAAATTAAATGATCAAGCTCTATATTGTTTTTATTCACCATATTTATAATGTAATATGGTGGAAAAGAGGTAAAAACTTTCAATATTTTTCTTCTTCTTTATAACCAAATTTTAGGTTTCTTCATCACTAAGAAACAAAGTTGAAAGACTATAAATTAATGACACATATTTTTTATCTATTGGTAATAATTAAAATTAAATGATCAAGCTCGATATTATTTTTATTCATCATATTCGCATAATATTATGGTATTAAAATATGTAAACCATTTCAAAAGATTGCTTCTTCTCCGTCACCAAATTTTAGGTTTCTTCATCACTAAGTAACTAAGTTATAAGACTGTAAGTTAATGACACATATTTTTTATATATTGGTAATAATTAAAATTAAATGATCAAGCTCGATATTATACTTATTCACCATAGTCACATTATATTATGGTATAATATATATAAACATTTCAATATTTTTCATCTCCTCCATCACAAAATTTAAGGTTACTTCATCACTAAGTAACTATGTTAAAAGTCTTTAAATAAACGATGCATATTTAGTATATATTGGTTATAATTAAAATTAAATGACCAAGCTTGATATTGTTTTTATTCACCATAGTCACATTATATTACGGTATGATATATGTAAAACATTTCAAAAGGTTGCTTCTTCTCCGTCACCAAATTTTAGGTTTTGTTCATCACTAAGTAACCTAGATAAAACACTATAATTTAACGACACATATTTTTTTTATATTGGTAATAATTAAAATTAAATGACCAAGCTTGATATTATTCTTATTCACCATATTCACATTATATTATGGTATAATATAAATAAACATTTCCATATTTTTCATCTTCTCCATCACGAAATTTAAGATAACTTCATCACTAAGTAAGTAAGTTAAAAGTCTTTAAATTAATGATGCATATTTGATATATATTGGTTATTAATAAAAAATTAAATGATCAAGCTCTATATTGTTTTTATTCACCATATTTATAATGTAATATGGTGTAAAAGAGGTAAAAACTTTCAATATTTTTCTTCTTCTTTATAACCAAATTTTAGGTTTCTTCATCACTAAGAAACAAAGTTGAAAGACTATAAATTAATGACACATATTTTTTATCTATTGGTAATAATTAAAATTAAATGATCAAGCTCGATATTATTTTTATTCACCATATTCGCATAATATTATGGTAATAAAATATGTAAACTATTTCAAAAGATTGCTTCTTCTCCGTCACCAAATTTTAGGTTTCTTCATCACTAAGTAACTAAGTTATAAGACTATAAGTTAATGACACATATTTTTTATATTTTGGTAATAATTAAAATTAAATGATCAAGCTCGATATTATACTTATTCACCATAGTCACATTATATAATGGTATAATATATATAAACATTTCAATATTTTTCATCTTCTCCATCACGAAATTTAAGATAACTTCATCAGTAAGTAAGTAAGTTAAAAGTCTTTAAATTAATGATGCATATTTAATATATATTGGTTATTAATAAAAAATTAAATGATCAAGCTCTATATTGTTTTTATTCACCATATTTATAATGTAATATGGTGGAAAAGAGGAAAAAACTTTCAATATTTTTCTTCTTCTTTATAACCAAATTTTAGGTTTCTTCATCACTAAGAAACAAAGTTGAAAGACTATAAATTAATGACACATATTTTTTATCTATTGGTAATAATAAAAATTAAATGATCAAGCTCGGTAATATTTTTATTCACCATATTCGCATAATATTATGGTATTAAAATATGTAAACCATTTCAAAAGATTGCTTCTTCTCCGTCACCAAATTTTAGGTTTCTTCATCACTAAGTAACTAAGTTATAAGACTATAAGTTAATGACACATATTTTATATATATTGGTAATAATTAAAATTAAATGATCAAGCTCGATATTATACTTATTCACCATAGTCACATTATATTATGGTATAATATATATAAACATTTTAATATTTTCATCTTCTCCATCACGAAATTTAAGGTTACTTCATCACTAAATAACTAAGTTAAAAGTCTTTAAATAAATGATGCATATTTAGTATATATTGGTTATAATTAAAATTAAATGATCAAGCTTGATATTGTTTTTATTCACCATATTTATAATGTAATACGGTTTAAAAGAGATAAAAACTTTCAATATTTTTCTTCTTCTTTATTACCAAATTTTAGGTTTCTTCATCACTAAGAAACTAAGTTGAAAGATTATAAAATAATGACACATATTTTTTATCTATTGGTAATAATTAAAATTAAATGATCAAGCTCGATATTATTTTTATTCACCATATTCGCATAATATTATGGTATTAAAATATGTAAACCATTTCAAAAGATTGCTTCTTCTCTTTCACCAAATTTTAGGTTTCTTCATCACTATGTAATTAAAATATAAGACTATAAGTTAAGGACACATATTTTTTATATATTGGTAATAACTAAAATTAAATGATCAAGCTGGACATTATTTCTATTCAACATATTCACCTTATATTATGGTATAATATATATAAAAACATTTTAATATGTTTCATCTTCTCCATCACGAAATTTAAGGTTACTTCATCACTAAGTAACTAAGTTAAAAGTATTTAAATTAATGATGCATATTGGATATATATTGGTTATAATTAAAATTAAATGATCGAGCTCGATATTATTTGTCTTCACCATAGTAACATTATATTATGGTATGATATATGTAAAACATTTCAAAAGGTTGCGTCTTCTCTATCACCAAATTTTAGGTTTTGTTCATCACTAAGTAACTAACTTAAAACACTATAAATTAACGACACATATTTTTTATATATTGGTAATAATTAAAATTAAATGACCAAGCTCGATATTATTCTTATTCACCATATTCACATTATATTATGGTATAATATAAATAAACATTTCTATATTTTTCATTTTCTCCATCACGAAATTTAACATAACTTCATCACTAAGTAACTAAGTTAAAAGTCTTTAAATTAATGATGCATATTTGATATATATTGGTTATAAATAAAATTAAATGATAAAGCTCTATATTGTTTTTATTCACCATATTTATAATGTAATATGGTGTAAAAGAGGTAAAAACTTTCAATATTTTTCTTCTTCTTTATAACCAAATTTTAGGTTTCTTCATCTCTAAGAAACAAAGTTGAAAGACTATAAATTAATGACACATATTTTTTATCTATTGGTAATAATTAAAATTAAATGATCAAGCTCGATATTATTTTTATTCATCATATTCGCATAATATTATGGTATTAAAATATGTAAACCATTTCAAAAGATTGCTTCTTCTCCGTCACCAAATTTTAGGTTTCTTCATTACTAAGTAACTAAGTTATAAGACTGTAAGTTAATGACACATATTTTTTATATATTGGTAATAATTAAAATTAAATGATCAAGCTCGATATTATACTTATTCACCATAGTCACATTATATTATGGTATAATATATATAAACATTTCAATATTTTTCATCTCCTCCATCACAAAATTTAAGGTTACTTCATCACTAAGTAACTATGTTAAAAGTCTTTAAATAAACGATGCATATTTAGTATATATTGGTTATAATTAAAATTAAATGACCAAGCTTGATATTGTTTTTATTCACCATGGTCACATTATATTACGGTATGATATATGTAAAACATTTCAAAAGGTTGCTTCTTCTCCGTCACCAAATTTTAGGTTTTGTTCATCACTAAGTAACCTAGATAAAACACTATAATTTATCGACACTTATTTTTTTTATATTGGTAATAATTAAAATTAAATGACCAAGCTCGATATTATTCTTATTCACCATATTCACATTATATTATGGTATAATATAAATAAACATTTCCATATTTTTCATCTTCTCCATCACGAAATTTAAGATAACTTCATCACTAAGTAAGTAAGTTAAAAGTCTTTAAATTAATGATGCATATTTGATATATATTGGTTATTAATAAAAAATTAAATGATCAAGCTCTATATTGTTTTTATTCACCATATTTATAATGTAATATGGTCAAAAGAGGTAAAAACTTTCAATATTTTTCTTCTTCTTTATAACCAAATTTTAGGTTTCTTCATCACTAAGAAACAAAGTTGAAAGACTATAAATTAATGACACATATTTTTTATCTATTGGTAATAATTAAAATTAAATGATCAAGCTCGATATTATTTTTATTCACCATATTCGCATAATATTATGGTATTAAAATATGTAAACTATTTCAAAAGATTGCTTCTTCTCCGTCACCAAATTTTAGGTTTTTTCATCACTAAGTAACTAAGTTATAAGACTATAAGTTAATGACACATATTTTTTATATTTTGGTAATAATTAAAATTAAATGATCAAGCTCGATATTATACTTATTCACCATAGTCACATTATATAATGGTATAATATATATAAACATTTCAATATTTTTCATCTTCTCCATCACGAAATTTAAGATAACTTCATCAGTAAGTAAGTAAGTTAAAAGTCTTTAAATTAATGATGCATATTTAATATATATTGGTTATTAATAAAAAATTAAATGATCAAGCTCTATATTGTTTTTATTCACCATATTTATAATGTAATATGGTGGAAAAGAGGTAAAAACTTTCAATATTTTTCTTCTTCTTTATAACCAAATTTTAGGTTTCTTCATCACTAAGAAACAAAGTTGAAAGACTATAAATTAATGACACATATTTTTTATCTATTGGTAATAATTAAAATTAAATGATCAAGCTCGATATTATTTTTATTCATCATATTCGCATAATATTATGGTATTAAAATATGTAAACCATTTCAAAAGATTGCTTCTTCTCCGTCACCAAATTTTAGGTTTCTTCATCACTAAGTAACTAAGTTATAAGACTGTAAGTTAATGACACATATTTTTTATATATTGGTAATAATTAAAATTAAATGATCAAGCTCGATATTATACTTATTCACCATAGTCACATTATATTATGGTATAATATATATAAACATTTCAATATTTTTCATCTCCTCCATCACAAAATTTAAGGTTACTTCATCACTAAGTAACTATGTTAAAAGTCTTTAAATAAACGATGCATATTTAGTATATATTGGTTATAATTAAAATTAAATGACCAAGCTTGATATTGTTTTTATTCACCATAGTCACATTATATTACGGTATGATATATGTAAAACATTTCAAAAGGTTGCTTCTTCTCCGTCACCAAATTTTAGGTTTTGTTCATCACTAAGTAACCTAGATAAAACACTATAATTTAACGACACATATTTTTTTTATATTGGTAATAATTAAAATTAAATGACCAAGCTTGATATTATTCTTATTCACCATATTCACATTATATTATGGTATAATATAAATAAACATTTCCATATTTTTCATCTTCTCCATCACGAAATTTAAGATAACTTCATCACTAAGTAAGTAAGTTAAAAGTCTTTAAATTAATGATGCATATTTGATATATATTGGTTATTAATAAAAAATTAAATGATCAAGCTCTATATTGTTTTTATTCACCATATTTATAATGTAATATGGTGTAAAAGAGGTAAAAACTTTCAATATTTTTCTTCTTCTTTATAACCAAATTTTAGGTTTCTTCATCACTAAGAAACAAAGTTGAAAGACTATAAATTAATGACACATATTTTTTATCTATTGGTAATAATTAAAATTAAATGATCAAGCTCGATATTATTTTTATTCACCATATTCGCATAATATTATGGTATTAAAATATGTAAACTATTTCAAAAGATTGCTTCTTCTCCGTCACCAAATTTTAGGTTTCTTCATCACTAAGTAACTAAGTTATAAGACTATAAGTTAATGACACATATTTTTTATATTTTGGTAATAATTAAAAT
This sequence comes from Vicia faba, assembly GCA_948472305.1. Classification (NCBI taxonomy): domain Eukaryota; kingdom Viridiplantae; phylum Streptophyta; class Magnoliopsida; order Fabales; family Fabaceae; genus Vicia; species Vicia faba. The sequence goes on along the minus strand of CATIWC010002925.1, from coordinate 47,172 downwards.
TAAATGATCAAGCTCGATATTATACTTATTCACCATAGTCACATTATATAATGGTATAATATATATAAACATTTCAATATTTTTCATCTTCTCCATCACGAAATTTAAGATAACTTCATCAGTAAGTAAGTAAGTTAAAAGTCTTTAAATTAATGATGCATATTTAATATATATTGGTTATTAATAAAAAATTAAATGATCAAGCTCTATATTGTTTTTATTCACCATATTTATAATGTAATATGGTGGAAAAGAGGTAAAAACTTTCAATATTTTTCTTCTTCTTTATAACCAAATTTTAGGTTTCTTCATCACTAAGAAACAAAGTTGAAAGACTATAAATTAATGACACATATTTTTTATCTATTGGTAATAATTAAAATTAAATGATCAAGCTCGATATTATTTTTATTCATCATATTCGCATAATATTATGGTATTAAAATATGTAAACCATTTCAAAAGATTGCTTCTTCTCCGTCACCAAATTTTAGGTTTCTTCATCACTAAGTAACTAAGTTATAAGACTGTAAGTTAATGACACATATTTTTTATATATTGGTAATAATTAAAATTAAATGATCAAGCTCGATATTATACTTATTCACCATAGTCACATTATATTATGGTATAATATATATAAACATTTCAATATTTTTCATCTCCTCCATCACAAAATTTAAGGTTACTTCATCACTAAGTAACTATGTTAAAAGTCTTTAAATAAACGATGCATATTTAGTATATATTGGTTATAATTAAAATTAAATGACCAAGCTTGATATTGTTTTTATTCACCATGGTCACATTATATTACGGTATGATATATGTAAAACATTTCAAAAGGTTGCTTCTTCTCCGTCACCAAATTTTAGGTTTTGTTCATCACTAAGTAACCTAGATAAAACACTATAATTTATCGACACTTATTTTTTTTATATTGGTAATAATTAAAATTAAATGACCAAGCTCGATATTATTCTTATTCACCATATTCACATTATATTATGGTATAATATAAATAAACATTTCCATATTTTTCATCTTCTCCATCACGAAATTTAAGATAACTTCATCACTAAGTAAGTAAGTTAAAAGTCTTTAAATTAATGATGCATATTTGATATATATTGGTTATTAATAAAAAATTAAATGATCAAGCTCTATATTGTTTTTATTCACCATATTTATAATGTAATATGGTGTAAAAGAGGTAAAAACTTTCAATATTTTTCTTCTTCTTTATAACCAAATTTTAGGTTTCTTCATCACTAAGAAACAAAGTTGAAAGACTATAAATTAATGACACATATTTTTTATCTATTGGTAATAATTAAAATTAAATGATCAAGCTCGATATTATTTTTATTCACCATATTCGCATAATATTATGGTATTAAAATATGTAAACTATTTCAAAAGATTGCTTCTTCTCCGTCACCAAATTTTAGGTTTTTTCATCACTAAGTAACTAAGTTATAAGACTATAAGTTAATGACACATATTTTTTATATTTTGGTAATAATTAAAATTAAATGATCAAGCTCGATATTATACTTATTCACCATAGTCACATTATATAATGGTATAATATATATAAACATTTCAATATTTTTCATCTCCTCCATCACAAAATTTAAGGTTACTTCATCACTAAGTAACTATGTTAAAAGTCTTTAAATAAACGATGCATATTTAGTATATATTGGTTATAATTAAAATTAAATGACCAAGCTTGATATTGTTTTTATTCACCATGGTCACATTATATTACGGTATGATATATGTAAAACATTTCAAAAGGTTGCTTCTTCTCCGTCACCAAATTTTAGGTTTTGTTCATCACTAAGTAACCTAGATAAAACACTATAATTTATCGACACTTATTTTTTTTATATTGGTAATAATTAAAATTAAATGACCAAGCTCGATATTATTCTTATTCACCATATTCACATTATATTATGGTATAATATAAATAAACATTTCCATATTTTTCATCTTCTCCATCACGAAATTTAAGATAACTTCATCACTAAGTAAGTAAGTTAAAAGTCTTTAAATTAATGATGCATATTTGATATATATTGGTTATTAATAAAAAATTAAATGATCAAGCTCTATATTGTTTTTATTCACCATATTTATAATGTAATATGGTGTAAAAGAGGTAAAAACTTTCAATATTTTTCTTCTTCTTTATAACCAAATTTTAGGTTTCTTCATCACTAAGAAACAAAGTTGAAAGACTATAAATTAATGACACATATTTTTTATCTATTGGTAATAATTAAAATTAAATGATCAAGCTCGATATTATTTTTATTCACCATATTCGCATAATATTATGGTATTAAAATATGTAAACTATTTCAAAAGATTGCTTCTTCTCCGTCACCAAATTTTAGGTTTTTTCATCACTAAGTAACTAAGTTATAAGACTATAAGTTAATGACACATATTTTTTATATTTTGGTAATAATTAAAATTAAATGATCAAGCTCGATATTATACTTATTCACCATAGTCACATTATATAATGGTATAATATATATAAACATTTCAATATTTTTCATCTTCTCCATCACGAAATTTAAGATAACTTCATCAGTAAGTAAGTAAGTTAAAAGTCTTTAAATTAATGATGCATATTTAATATATATTGGTTATTAATAAAAAATTAAATGATCAAGCTCTATATTGTTTTTATTCACCATATTTATAATGTAATATGGTGGAAAAGAGGTAAAAACTTTCAATATTTTTCTTCTTCTTTATAACCAAATTTTAGGTTTCTTCATCACTAAGAAACAAAGTTGAAAGACTATAAATTAATGACACATATTTTTTATCTATTGGTAATAATTAAAATTAAATGATCAAGCTCGATATTATTTTTATTCATCATATTCGCATAATATTATGGTATTAAAATATGTAAACCATTTCAAAAGATTGCTTCTTCTCCGTCACCAAATTTTAGGTTTCTTCATCACTAAGTAACTAAGTTATAAGACTGTAAGTTAATGACACATATTTTTTATATATTGGTAATAATTAAAATTAAATGATCAAGCTCGATATTATACTTATTCACCATAGTCACATTATATTATGGTATAATATATATAAACATTTCAATATTTTTCATCTCCTCCATCACAAAATTTAAGGTTACTTCATCACTAAGTAACTATGTTAAAAGTCTTTAAATAAACGATGCATATTTAGTATATATTGGTTATAATTAAAATTAAATGACCAAGCTTGATATTGTTTTTATTCACCATAGTCACATTATATTACGGTATGATATATGTAAAACATTTCAAAAGGTTGCTTCTTCTCCGTCACCAAATTTTAGGTTTTGTTCATCACTAAGTAACCTAGATAAAACACTATAATTTAACGACACATATTTTTTTTATATTGGTAATAATTAAAATTAAATGACCAAGCTTGATATTATTCTTATTCACCATATTCACATTATATTATGGTATAATATAAATAAACATTTCCATATTTTTCATCTTCTCCATCACGAAATTTAAGATAACTTCATCACTAAGTAAGTAAGTTAAAAGTCTTTAAATTAATGATGCATATTTGATATATATTGGTTATTAATAAAAAATTAAATGATCAAGCTCTATATTGTTTTTATTCACCATATTTATAATGTAATATGGTGTAAAAGAGGTAAAAACTTTCAATATTTTTCTTCTTCTTTATAACCAAATTTTAGGTTTCTTCATCACTAAGAAACAAAGTTGAAAGACTATAAATTAATGACACATATTTTTTATCTATTGGTAATAATTAAAATTAAATGATCAAGCTCGATATTATTTTTATTCACCATATTCGCATAATATTATGGTATTAAAATATGTAAACTATTTCAAAAGATTGCTTCTTCTCCGTCACCAAATTTTAGGTTTCTTCATCACTAAGTAACTAAGTTATAAGACTATAAGTTAATGACACATATTTTTTATATTTTGGTAATAATTAAAATTAAATGATCAAGCTCGATATTATACTTATTCACCATAGTCACATTATATAATGGTATAATATATATAAACATTTCAATATTTTTCATCTTCTCCATCACGAAATTTAAGATAACTTCATCAGTAAGTAAGTAAGTTAAAAGTCTTTAAATTAATGATGCATATTTAATATATATTGGTTATTAATAAAAAATTAAATGATCAAGCTCTATATTGTTTTTATTCACCATATTTATAATGTAATATGGTGGAAAAGAGGTAAAAACTTTCAATATTTTTCTTCTTCTTTATAACCAAATTTTAGGTTTCTTCATCACTAAGAAACAAAGTTGAAAGACTATAAATTAATGACACATATTTTTTATCTATTGGTAATAATTAAAATTAAATGATCAAGCTCGATATTATTTTTATTCATCATATTCGCATAATATTATGGTATTAAAATATGTAAACCATTTCAAAAGATTGCTTCTTCTCCGTCACCAAATTTTAGGTTTCTTCATCACTAAGTAACTAAGTTATAAGACTGTAAGTTAATGACACATATTTTTTATATATTGGTAATAATTAAAATTAAATGATCAAGCTCGATATTATACTTATTCACCATAGTCACATTATATTATGGTATAATATATATAAACATTTCAATATTTTTCATCTCCTCCATCACAAAATTTAAGGTTACTTCATCACTAAGTAACTATGTTAAAAGTCTTTAAATAAACGATGCATATTTAGTATATATTGGTTATAATTAAAATTAAATGACCAAGCTTGATATTGTTTTTATTCACCATGGTCACATTATATTACGGTATGATATATGTAAAACATTTCAAAAGGTTGCTTCTTCTCCGTCACCAAATTTTAGGTTTTGTTCATCACTAAGTAACCTAGATAAAACACTATAATTTATCGACACTTATTTTTTTTATATTGGTAATAATTAAAATTAAATGACCAAGCTCGATATTATTCTTATTCACCATATTCACATTATATTATGGTATAATATAAATAAACATTTCCATATTTTTCATCTTCTCCATCACGAAATTTAAGATAACTTCATCACTAAGTAAGTAAGTTAAAAGTCTTTAAATTAATGATGCATATTTTATATATATTGGTTATTAATAAAAAATTAAATGATCAAGCTCTATATTGTTTTTATTCACCATATTTATAATGTAATATGGTGTAAAAGAGGTAAAAACTTTCAATATTTTTCTTCTTCTTTATAACCAAATTTTAGGTTTCTTCATCACTAAGAAACAAAGTTGAAAGACTATAAATTAATGACACATATTTTTTATCTATTGGTAATAATTAAAATTAAATGATCAAGCTCGATATTATTTTTATTCACCATATTCGCATAATATTATGGTATTAAAATATGTAAACTATTTCAAAAGATTGCTTCTTCTCCGTCACCAAATTTTAGGTTTTTTCATCACTAAGTAACTAAGTTATAAGACTATAAGTTAATGACACATATTTTTTATATTTTGGTAATAATTAAAATTAAATGATCAAGCTCGATATTATACTTATTCACCATAGTCACATTATATAATGGTATAATATATATAAACATTTCAATATTTTTCATCTTCTCCATCACGAAATTTAAGATAACTTCATCAGTAAGTAAGTAAGTTAAAAGTCTTTAAATTAATGATGCATATTTAATATATATTGGTTATTAATAAAAAATTAAATGATCAAGCTCTATATTGTTTTTATTCACCATATTTATAATGTAATATGGTGGAAAAGAGGTAAAAACTTTCAATATTTTTCTTCTTCTTTATAACCAAATTTTAGGTTTCTTCATCACTAAGAAACAAAGTTGAAAGACTATAAATTAATGACACATATTTTTTATCTATTGGTAATAATTAAAATTAAATGATCAAGCTCGATATTATTTTTATTCATCATATTCGCATAATATTATGGTATTAAAATATGTAAACCATTTCAAAAGATTGCTTCTTCTCCGTCACCAAATTTTAGGTTTCTTCATCACTAAGTAACTAAGTTATAAGACTGTAAGTTAATGACACATATTTTTTATATATTGGTAATAATTAAAATTAAATGATCAAGCTCGATATTATACTTATTCACCATAGTCACATTATATTATGGTATAATATATATAAACATTTCAATATTTTTCATCTCCTCCATCACAAAATTTAAGGTTACTTCATCACTAAGTAACTATGTTAAAAGTCTTTAAATAAACGATGCATATTTAGTATATATTGGTTATAATTAAAATTAAATGACCAAGCTTGATATTGTTTTTATTCACCATAGTCACATTATATTACGGTATGATATATGTAAAACATTTCAAAAGGTTGCTTCTTCTCCGTCACCAAATTTTAGGTTTTGTTCATCACTAAGTAACCTAGATAAAACACTATAATTTAACGACACATATTTTTTTTATATTGGTAATAATTAAAATTAAATGACCAAGCTTGATATTATTCTTATTCACCATATTCACATTATATTATGGTATAATATAAATAAACATTTCCATATTTTTCATCTTCTCCATCACGAAATTTAAGATAACTTCATCACTAAGTAAGTAAGTTAAAAGTCTTTAAATTAATGATGCATATTTGATATATATTGGTTATTAATAAAAAATTAAATGATCAAGCTCTATATTGTTTTTATTCACCATATTTATAATGTAATATGGTGTAAAAGAGGTAAAAACTTTCAATATTTTTCTTCTTCTTTATAACCAAATTTTAGGTTTCTTCATCACTAAGAAACAAAGTTGAAAGACTATAAATTAATGACACATATTTTTTATCTATTGGTAATAATTAAAATTAAATGATCAAGCTCGATATTATTTTTATTCACCATATTCGCATAATATTATGGTATTAAAATATGTAAACTATTTCAAAAGATTGCTTCTTCTCCGTCACCAAATTTTAGGTTTCTTCATCACTAAGTAACTAAGTTATAAGACTATAAGTTAATGACACATATTTTTTATATTTTGGTAATAATTAAAATTAAATGATCAAGCTCGATATTATACTTATTCACCATAGTCACATTATATAATGGTATAATATATATAAACATTTCAATATTTTTCATCTTCTCCATCACGAAATTTAAGATAACTTCATCAGTAAGTAAGTAAGTTAAAAGTCTTTAAATTAATGATGCATATTTAATATATATTGGTTATTAATAAAAAATTAAATGATCAAGCTCTATATTGTTTTTATTCACCATATTTATAATGTAATATGGTGGAAAAGAGGTAAAAACTTTCAATATTTTTCTTCTTCTTTATAACCAAATTTTAGGTTTCTTCATCACTAAGAAACAAAGTTGAAAGACTATAAATTAATGACACATATTTTTTATCTATTGGTAATAATTAAAATTAAATGATCAAGCTCGATATTATTTTTATTCATCATATTCGCATAATATTATGGTATTAAAATATGTAAACCATTTCAAAAGATTGCTTCTTCTCCGTCACCAAATTTTAGGTTTCTTCATCACTAAGTAACTAAGTTATAAGACTGTAAGTTAATGACACATATTTTTTATATATTGGTAATAATTAAAATTAAATGATCAAGCTCGATATTATACTTATTCACCATAGTCACATTATATTATGGTATAATATATATAAACATTTCAATATTTTTCATCTCCTCCATCACAAAATTTAAGGTTACTTCATCACTAAGTAACTATGTTAAAAGTCTTTAAATAAACGATGCATATTTAGTATATATTGGTTATAATTAAAATTAAATGACCAAGCTTGATATTGTTTTTATTCACCATAGTCACATTATATTACGGTATGATATATGTAAAACATTTCAAAAGGTTGCTTCTTCTCCGTCACCAAATTTTAGGTTTTGTTCATCACTAAGTAACCTAGATAAAACACTATAATTTAACGACACATATTTTTTATGTATTGGTAATAATTAAAATTAAATGACCAAGCTCGATATTATTCTTATTCATCATATTCACATTATATTATGGTATAATATAAATAAACATTTCCATATTTTTCATCTTCTCCATCACGAAATTTAAGATAACTTCATCACTAAGTAAGTAAGTTAAAAGTCTTTAAATTAATGATGCATATTTGATATATATTGGTTATTAATAAAAAATTAAATGATCAAGCTCTATATTGTTTTTATTCACCATATTTATAATGTAATATGGTGTAAAAGAGGTAAAAACTTTCAATATTTTTCTTCTTCTTTATAACCAAATTTTAGGTTTCTTCATCACTAAGAAACAAAGTTGAAAGACTATAAATTAATGACACATATTTTTTATCTATTGGTAATAATTAAAATTAAATGATCAAGCTCGATATTATTTTTATTCACCATATTCGCATAATATTATGGTATTAAAATATGTAAACTATTTCAAAAGATTGCTTCTTCTCTGTCACCAAATTTTAGGTTTCTTCATCACTAAATAACTAAGTTATAAGACTATAAGTTAATGACACATATTTTTTATATTTTGGTAATAATTAAAATTAAATGATCAAGCTCGATATTATACTTATTCACCATAGTCACATTATATAATGGTATAATATATATAAACATTTCAATATTTTTCATCTTCTCCATCACGAAATTTAAGATAACTTCATCAGTAAGTAAGTAAGTTAAAAGTCTTTAAATTAATGATGCATATTTAATATATATTGGTTATTAATAAAAAATTAAATGATCAAGCTCTATATTGTTTTTATTCACCATATTTATAATGTAATATGGTGGAAAAGAGGTAAAAACTTTCAATATTTTTCTTCTTCTTTATAACCAAATTTTAGGTTTCTTCATCACTAAGAAACAAAGTTGAAAGACTATAAATTAATGACACATATTTTTTATCTATTGGTAATAATTAAAATTAAATGATCAAGCTCGATATTATTTTTATTCACCATATTCGCATAAAATTATGGTATTAAAATATGTAAACTATTTCAAAAGATTGCTTCTTCTCCGTCACCAAATTTTAGGTTTCTTCATCACTAAGTAACTAAGTTATACGACTATAAGTTAATGACACATATTTTTTATATATTGGTAATAATTAAAATTAAATGATCAAGCTCGATATTATACTTATTCACCATAGTCACATTATATTATGGTATAATATATATAAACATTTCAATATTTTTCATCTTCTCCATCACGAAATTTAAGGTTACTTCATCAATAAATAACTAAGTTAAAAGTCTTTAAATAAATGATGCATATTTAGTATATATTGGTTATAATTAAAATTAAATGATCAAGCTTGATATTGTTTTTATTCACCATATTTATAATGTAATACGGTTTAAAAGAGATAAAAACTTTCAATATTTTTCTTCTTCTTTATTACCAAATTTTAGGTTTCTTCATCACTAACTAAGTTGAAAGATTATAAAATAATGACACATATTTTTTATCTATTGGTAATAATTAAAATTAAATGATCAAGCTCGATATTATTTTTATTCACCATATTCGCATAATATTATGGTATTAAAATATGTAAACCATTTCAAAAGATTTCTTCTTCTCTTTCACCAAATTTTAGGTTTCTTCATCACTAAGTAATTAAAATATAAGACAATAAGTTAACGACACATATTTTTTATATATTGGTAATAACTAAAATTAAATGATCAAGCTCGACATTATTTCTATTCAACATATTCACCTTATATTATGGTATAATATATATAAAAACATTTCAATATGTTTCATCTTCTCCATCACGAAATTTAAGGTTACTTCATAACTAAGTAACTAAGTTAAAAGTATTTAAATTAATGAAGCATATTTGATATATATTGGTTATAATTAAAATTAAATGATCGAGCTCGATATTATTTGTATTCACCATAGTAACATTATATTATGGTATGATATATGTAAAACATTTCAAAAGGTTGCTTCTTCTCTATCACAAAATTTTAGGTTTTGTTCATCACTAAGTAACTAACTTAAAACACTATAAATTAACGACACATATTTTTTATATATTGGTAATAATTAAAATTAAATGAACAAGCTAGATATTATTCTTATTCACCATATTCACATTATATTATGGTATAATATAAATAAACATTTCCATATTTTTCATTTTCTCCATCACGAAATTTAAGATAACTTCATCACTAAGTAACTAAGTTAAAAGTCTTTAAATTAATGATGCATATTTGATATATATTGGTTATAAATAAAATTAAATGATCAAGCTCTATATTGTTTTTATTCACCTTATTTATAATGTAATAAGGTGTAAAAGAGGTAAAAACTTTCAATATTTTTCTTCTTCTCTATAACCAAATTATAGGTTTCTTCATCACTAAGAAACAAAGTTGAAAGACTATAAATTAATGACACATATTTTTTATCTATTGGTAATAATTAAAATTAAATGATCAAGCTCGATATTATTTTTATTCATCATATTCGCATAATATTATGGTATTAAAATATGTAAACCATTTCAACAGATTGCTTCTTCTCTGTCACCAAATTTTAGGTTTCTTCATCACTAAGTAACTAAGTTATAAGACAATAAGTTAATGACAAATATTTTTTATATATTGGTAATAATTAAAATTAAATGATCAAGCTCGATATTATACTTATTCACCATAGTCACATTATATTATGGTATAATATATATAAACATTTCAATATTTTTCATCTCCTCCATCACAAAATTTAAGGTTACTTCATCACTAAGTAACTATGTTAAAAGTCTTTAAATAAACGATGCATATTTAGTATATATTGGTTATAATTAAAATTAAATGATCAAGCTTGATATTGTTTTTATTCACCATAGTCAAATTATATTACGGTATGATATAGGTAAAACATTTCAAAAGGTTACTTCTTCTCCGTCACCAAATTTTAGATTTTGTTCATCACTAAGTAACTAAGTTAAAACACTATAATTTAACGACACATATTTTTTATATATTGGTAATAATTAAAATTAAATGACCAAGCTCGATATTATTCTTATTCACCATATTCACATTATATTATGGTATAATATAAATAAACATTTCCATATTTTTCATCTTCTCCATCACGAAATTTAAGATAACTTCATCACTAAGTAAGTAAGTTAAAAGTCTTTAAATTAATGATGCATATTTGATATATATTGGTTATTAATAAAAAATTAAATGATCAAGCTCTATATTGTTTTTATTCACCATATTTATAATGTAATATGGTGTAAAAGAGGTAAAAACTTTCAATATTTTTCTTCTTCTTTATAACCAAATTTTAGGTTTCTTCATAACTAAGAAACAAAGTTGAAAGACTATAAATTAATGACACATATTTTTTATCTATTGGTAATAATTAAAATTAAATGATCAAGCTCGATATTATTTTTATTCACCATATTCGCATAATATTATGGTATTAAAATATGTAAACTATTTCAAAAGATTGCTTCTTCTCCGTCACCAAATTTTAGGTTTCTTCATCACTAAGTAACTAAGTTATAAGACTATAAGTTAATGACACATATTTTTTATATATTGGTAATAATTAAAATTAAATGATCAAGCTCGATATTATACTTATTCACCATAGTCACATTATATTATGGTATAATATATATAAACATTTCAATATTTTTCATCTTCTCCATCACGAAATTTAAGGTTACTTCATCACTAAATAACTAAGTTAAAAGTCTTTAAGTAAATGATGGATATTTAGTATATATTGGTTATAATTAAAATTAAATGATCAAGCTTGATATTGTTTTTATTCACCATATTTATAATGTAATACGGTTTAAAAGAGATAAAAACTTTCAATATTTTTCTTCTTCTTTATTACCAAATTTTAGGTTTCTTCATCACTAAGAAACTAAGTTGAAAGATTATAAATTAATGACACATATTTTTTATCTATTGGTAATAATTAAAATTAAATGATCAAGCTCGATATTAATTTTATTCACCCTACTCGCATAATATTATGGTATTAAAATACCTAAACAATTTCAAAAGATTTCTTCTTCTCAATCACCAAATTTTAGGTTTCTTCATCACTAAGTAATTAAAATATAAGACTATAAGTTAACGACACGTTTTTTTTATATATTGGTAATAACTAAAATTAAATGATCAAGCTCGACATTATTTCTATTCAACATATTCACCTTATATTATGGTATAATATATATAAAAACATTTCAATATGTTTCATCTTCTCCATCACGAAATTTAAGGTTACGTCATCACTAAGTAACTAAGTTAAAAGTATTTAAATTAATGATGCATATTTGATATATATTGGTTATAATTAAAATTAAATGATCGAGCTTGATATTATTTTTATTCACCATAGTCACATTATATTATGGTATGATATATGTAAAACATTTCAAAAGGTTGCTTCTTCTCTGTCACCAAATTTTTGGTTTTGTTCATCATTAAGTAACTAAGTTAAAACACTATAAATTAACGACACATATTTTTTATATATTGGTAATAATTAAAATTAAATGACCAAGCTCGATATTATTCTTATTCACCATATTCACATTATATTATGGTATAATATCAATAAACATTTCCATATTTTTCATCTTCTCCATCACGAAATTTAAGGTAACTTCATCACTAAGTAACTAAGTTAAAAATCTTTAAATTAATGATGCATATTTGATATATATTTGTTATAAATAAAATTAAATGATCAAGCTCGATATTGTTTTTATTCACCATATTTATAATGTAATATGGTGTAAAAGAGGTTAAAACCTTCAATATTTTTATTCTTCTTTATAACCAAATTTTAGGTTTCTTCATCACTAAGAAACAAAGTTGAAAGACTATAAATTAATGACACATATTTTTTATCTATTGGTAATAATAAAATTTAAATGATCAAGCTCGGTATTATTTTTATTCACCATATTCGCATTATATTATGGTATTAAAATATGTTAACCATTTCAAAAGATTACTTCCTCTCCGTCACCAAATTTTAGGTTTCTTCATCACTAAGTAACTAATTTATAAGACTATAAGTTAACGACACCTATTTTTTATATATTGGTAATAATTAATATTAAATGATCAAGCTCGATATTATTCATATTCACCATAGTCACATTATATTATGGTATAATATATATAAACATTTCAATATTTTTCATCTTCTCCATCACGAAATTTAAGGTTACTTCATCACTAAATAACTAAGTTAAAAGTCTTTAAGTAAATGATGGATATTTAGTATATATTGGTTATAATTAAAATTAAATGATCAAACTTGATATTGTTTTTATTCACCATATTTATAATGTAATACGGTTTAAAAGAGATAAAAACTTTCAATATTTTTCTTCTTCTTTATTACCAAATTTTAGGTTTCTTCATCACTAAGAAACTAAGTTGAAAGATTATAAATTAATGACACATATTTTTTATCTATTGGTAATAATTAAAATTAAATGATCAAGCTCGATATTAATTTTATTCACCCTACTCGCATAATATTATGGTATTAAAATACCTAAACAATTTCAAAAGATTTCTTCTTCTCAATCACCAAATTTTAGGTTTCTTCATCACTAAGTAATTAAAATATAAGACTATAAGTTAACGACACGTTTTTTTTATATATTGGTAATAACTAAAATTAAATGATCAAGCTCGACATTATTTCTATTCAACATATTCACCTTATATTATGGTATAATATATATAAAAACATTTCAATATGTTTCATCTTCTCCATCACGAAATTTAAGGTTACGTCATCACTAAGTAACTAAGTTAAAAGTATTTAAATTAATGATGCATATTTGATATATATTGGTTATAATTAAAATTAAATGATCGAGCTTGATATTATTTTTATTCACCATAGTCACATTATATTATGGTATGATATATGTAAAACATTTCAAAAGGTTGCTTCTTCTCTGTCACCAAATTTTAGGTTTTGTTCATCACTAAGTAACTAAGTTAAAACACTATAAATTAACGACACATATTTTTTATATATTGGTAATAATTAAAATTAAATGACCAAGCTCGATATTATTCTTATTCACCATATTCACATTATATTATGGTATAATATCAATAAACATTTCCATATTTTTCATCTTCTCCATCACGAAATTTAAGGTAACTTCATCACTAAATAACTAAGTTAAAAATCTTTAAATTAATGATGCATATTTGATATATATTTGTTATAAATAAAATTAAATGATCAAGCTCGATATTGTTTTTATTCACCATATTTATAATGTAATATGGTGTAAAAGAGGTTAAAACCTTCAATATTTTTATTCTTCTTTATAACCAAATTTTAGGTTTCTTCATCACTAAGAAACAAAGTTGAAAGACTATAAATTAATGACACATATTTTTTATCTATTGGTAATAATAAAATTTAAATGATCAAGCTCGGTATTATTTTTATTCACCATATTCGCATTATATTATGGTATTAAAATATGTTAACCATTTCAAAAGATTACTTCCTCTCCGTCACCAAATTTTAGGTTTCTTCATCACTAAGTAACTAATTTATAAGACTATAAGTTAACGACACCTATTTTTTATATATTGGTAATAATTAATATTAAATGATCAAGCTCGATATTATTCATATTCACCATAGTCACATTATATTATGGTATAATATATATAAACATTTCAATATTTTTCATCTTCTCCATCACGAAATTTAAGGTTACTTCATCACTAAGTAACTAAGTTAAAAGTCTTTAAATTAATGATGCATATTTGATATATATTAGTTATAATTAAAATTAAATGACCAAACTTGATATTATTTGTATTCACCATAGTCACGTTATATTATGGTACGATATATGTAAAACATTTCGAAAGGTCGCTTCTTCTCCGTCACCAAATTTTAGGTTTTGTTCATCACTTAGTAACTAAGTTAAAACAATATAAATTAAAGACACATAGTTTTTATATATTGGTAATAATTAAAATTAAATGACCAAGCTCTATATTATTCTTATTCACCATATTCACATTATATTATGGTATAATATTAATAAACATTTCCATATTTTTCATCTTCTCCATCACGAAATTTAAGGTAACTTCATCACTAAGTAACTAAGTTAAAAGTCTTAAAATTAATGATGCATTTTTTATATATATTTGTTATAAATAAAATTAAATGATCAAGCTCGATATTGTTTTTATTCACCATATTCATAATGTAATATGCTGTAAAATAGGTAATAACTTTGAATATTTTACTTCATCTTTATAACCAAATTTTAGGTTTCTTCATCACTAAGAAATAAAGTTGAAAGACTATAAATTAATGACACATATTTTTTATCTATTGGTAATAATAAAAATTAAATGATCAAGCTCGGTATTATTTTTATTCACCATATTCGCATTATATTATGGTATTAAAATATGTAAACCATTTCAAAAGATTACTTCTTCACCGTCACCAAATTTTAGGTTTCTTCATCACTAAGTAACTAAGTTATAAGACTATAAGTTAATTACACATATTTTTTATATTTTTGTAATAATTAAATTCAAATGATCAAGCTCGATATTATACTTATTCACCATAGTCACATTATATTATGGTATAATATATATAAACATTTCAATATTTTTCATCTTCTCCATCACAAAATTTAAGGGTACTTCGTCACTAAGTAACTAAGTTAAAAGTCTTTAAATAAATGATGCATATTTAGTATATATTGGTTATAATTAAAATTAAATGATCAAGCTTGATATTGTTTTTATTCACCATATTTATAATGTATTACGGTTTAAAAGAGATAAAAAATTTCAATATTTTTCTTCTTCTTTATTACCAAATTTTGGGTTTCTTCATCACTAAGAAACTAAGTTGAAAGACTATAAATTAATGACACATATTTTTTATCTATTGGTAATAATAAAAATTAAATGATCAAGCTCGGTATTATTTTTATTCACCATATTCGCATTATATTATGGTATTAAAATATGTTAACCATTTCAAAAGATCACTTCCTCTCCGTCACCAAATTTTAGGTTTCTTCATCACTAAGTAACTAAGTTATAAGACTATAAGTTAACGACACCTATTTTTTATATATTGGTAATAATTAACATTAAATGATCAAGCTCGATATTATTCTTATTCACCATAGTCACATTATATTATGGTATAATATATATAAAGATTTCCACATTTTTCATCTTCTCCATCACGAAATTTAAGGTTACTTCATCACTAAGTAACTAAGTTAAAAGTCTTTAAATTAATGATGTATATTTGATATATATTGGTTATAAATAAAATTAAATGATCAAGCTCGATATTGTTTTTATTCACCATAGTCACGTTATATTATGGTACGATATATGTAAAACATTTCGAAAGGTCGCTTCTTCTCCGTCACCAAATTTTAGGTTTTGTTCATCACTAAGTAACTTAGTTAAAACAATATAAATTAACGACACATATTTTTTATATATTGGTAATAATTAAAATTAAATGACCAAGCTCAATATTATTCTTATTCACCATATTCACATTATATTATGGTATAATATGAATAAACATTTCCATATTTTTAATCTTCTCCATCACGAAATTTAAGGTAACTTCATCACTAAGTAACTAAGTTAAAAGTCTTAAAATAAATGATGCATATTTAGTATATATTGGTTATAATTAAAATTAAATGATCAAGCTTGATATTGTTTTTATTCACCATATTTATAATGTATTACAGTTTAAAAGAGATAAAAAATTTCAATATTTTTCTTCTTCTTTATTACCAAATTTTGGGTTTCTTCATCACTAAGAAACTAAGTTGAAAGACTATAAATTAATGACACATATTTTTTATCTATTGGTAATAATAAAAATTAAATGATCAAGCTCGGTATTATTTTTATTCACCATATTCGCATTATATTATGGTATTAAAATAAGTTAACCATTTCAAATGATTACTTCCTCTCCGTCACCAAATTTTAGGTTTCTTCATCACTAAGTAACTAAGTTATAAGACTATAAGTTAACGACACCTATTTTTTATATATCGGTAATAATTAACATTAAATGATCAAGCTCGATATTATTCTTATTCACCATAGTCACATTATATTATGGTATAATATATATAAACATTTCAATATTTTTCATCTTCTCCATCACGAAATTTAAGGTTACTTCATCACTAAGTAACTAAGTTAAAAGTCTTTAAATTAATGATGCATATTTGATATATATTGGTAATAATTAAAATTAAATGACCAAGCTCAATATTATTCTTATTCACCATATTCACATTATATTATGGTGTAATATGAATAAACATTTCCATATTTTTCATCTTCTCCATCACGAAATTTAAGGTAACTTCATCACTAAGTAACTAAGTTAAAAGTCTTAAAATTAACGATGCATTTTTGATATATATTTGTTATAAATAAAATTAAATGATCAAGCTCGATATTGTTTTTATTCACCATATTCATAATGTAATATGCTGTAAAATAGGTAATAATTTTAAATATTTTACTTCATCTTTATAACCAAATTTTAGGTTTCTTCATCACTAAGAAATAAAGTGTAAAGACTATAAATTAATGACACATATTTTTTATCTATTGGTAATAATAAAAATTAAATGATCAAGCTCGGTATTATTTTTATTCACCATATTCGCATTATATTATGGTATTAAAATATGTAAACTATTTCAAAAGATTACTTCTTCACCGTCACCAAATTTTAGGTTTCTTCATCACTAAGTAACTAAGTTATAAGACTGTAAGTTAATGACACATATTTTTTATATTTTTGTAATAATTAAATTCAAATGATCAAGCTCGATATTATACTTATTCACCATAGTCATATTATATTATGGTATAATATATATAAACATTTCAATATTTTTCATCTTCTCCATCACAAAATATCAGGTTACTTCATCACTAAGTAACTAAGTTAAAGGTCTTTAAATTAATGATGCATATTTTATATATATTTGTTATCAATAAAATTAAATGATCAAGCTCGATATTGTTTTTATTCACCATATTTATAATGTAATACAGTTTAAAAGAGATAAAAACTTTCAATATTTTTCTTCTTCTTAATTACCAAATTTTGGGTTTCTTCATCACTAAGAAACGAAGTTGAAAGACTATAAATTAATGACACATATTTTTTATCTATTGGTAATAATTAAAATTAAATGATCAAGCTCGATATTATTTTTATTCACCATATTCGCATAATATTATGGTATTAAAATATGTAAACCATTTCAAAAGATTGCTTCTTCTGCGTCACCAAAATTTTAGGTTTCTTCATCACTAAGTAACTAAGTTATAAGACTAAAAGTTAATGAAACATATTTTTTTATATATTGGTAATAATTAAAATTAAATGATAAAGCTCGATATTATAGTTATTCACCATAGTCACATTATATTATGGTATAATATATATAAACATTTCAATATTTTTCATCCTCTCCATCACAAAATTTAAGGTTACTTCATCACTAAGTAACTAAGTTAAAAGTCTTTAAATAAATGATGCATATTTAGTATATATTGGTTATAATTAAAATTAAATGATCAAGTTTGATATTGTTTTTATTCACCATATTTATAATGTATTACGGTTTAAAAGAGATAAAAAATTTCAATATTTTTCTTCTTCTTTATTACCAAATTTTGGGTTTCTTCATCACTAAGAAACTAAGTTGAAAGACTATAAATTAATGACACATATTTTTTATCTATTGGTAATAATAAAAATCAAATGATCAAGCTCGGTATTATTTTTATTCACCATATTCGCATTATATTATTGTATTAAAATATGTTAACTATTTAAAAAGATTACTTCCTCTCCGTCACCAAATTTTAGGTTTCTTCATCACTAAGTAACTAAGTTATAAGACTATAAGTTAACGACACCTATTTTTTATATATTGGTATTAATTAACATTAAATGATCAAGCTCGATATTATTCTTATTCACCATAGTCACATTATATTATGGTATAATATATATAAACATTTCAATATTTTTCATCTTCTCCATCACTAAGTAACTAAGTTAAAAGTCTTTAAATAAATGATGCATATTTAGTATATATTGGTTATAATTAAAATTAAATGATCAAGCTTGATATTGTTTTTATTCACCATATTTATAATGTAATACGGTTTAAAAGAGATAAAAACTTTCAATATTTTTCTTCTTCTTTATTACCAAATTTTAGGTTTCTTCATCACTAAGAAACTAAGTTGAAAGATTATAAATTAATGACACATATTTTTTATCTATTGGTAATAATTAAAATTAAATGATCAATCACCAAAACAATTTCAAAAGATTGCTTCTTCTCAATCACCAAATTTTAGGTTTCTTCATCACTAAGTAATTAAAATATAAGACTATAAGTTAACGACACGTTTTTTATATATATTGGTAATAACTAAAATTAAATGATAATGCTCGACATTATTTCTATTCAACATATTCACCTTATATTATGGTATAATATATATAAAAACATTTCAATATGTTTCATCTTCTCCATCACGAAATTTAAGGTTACTTCATCACTAAGTAACTAAGTTAAAAGTATTTAAATTAATGATGCATATTTGATATATATTGGTTATAATTAAAATTAAATGATCGAGCTTGATATTATTTGTATTCACCATAGTCACATTATATTATGGTATGATATATGTAAAACATTTCAAAAGGTTGCTTCTTCTCTGTCACCAAATTTTAGGTTTTGTTCATCACTAAGTAACTAAGTTAAAACACTATAAATTAACGACACATATTTTTTATATATTGGTAATAATAAAAATTAAATGACCAAGCTCGATATTATTCTTATTCACCATATTCACATTATATTATGGTATAATATCAATAAACATTTCCATATTTTTCATCTTCTCCATTACGAAATTTAAGGTAACTTCATCACTAAGTAACTAAGTTAAAAATCTTTAAATTAATGATGCATATTTGATATATATTTGTTATAAATAAAATTAAATGATCAAGCTCGATATTGTTTTTATTCACCATATTTATAATGTAATATGGTGTAAAAGAGGTAAAAACCTTCAATATTTTTATTCTTCTTTATAACCAAATTTTAGGTTTCTTCATCACTAAGAAACAAAGTTGAAAGACTATAAATTAATGACACATATTTTTTATCTATTGGTAATAATAAAAATTAAATGATCAAGCTCGGTATTATTTTTATTCACCATATTCGCATTATATTATGGTATTAAAATATGTTAACCATTTCAAAAGATTACTTCCTCTCCGTCACCAAAATTTTAGGTTTCTTCATCACTAAGTAACTAAGTTATAAGACTAAAAGTTAATGACACATATTTTTTATATATTGGTAATAATTAAAATTAAATGATCAAGCTCGATATTATACTTATTCACCATAGTCACATTATATTATGGTATAATATATATAAACATTTCAATATTTTTCATCTTCTCCATCACAAAATTTAAGGTTACTTCATCACTAAGTAACTAAGTTAAAAGTCTTTAAATAAATGATGCATATTTAGTATATATTTATTATAATTAAAATTAAATGATCAAGCTTGATATTGTTTTTATTTACCATATATATAATGTAATACAATTTAAAAGAGAAAATAAATTTTAATATTTTTCTTCTTCTTTATTACCAAATTTTGGGTTTCTTCATCACTAAGAAACTAAGTTGAAAGACTATAAATTAATGACACATATTTTTTATCTATTTGTAATAATAAAAATAAAATGATCAAGCTCGGTATTATTTTTATTCACCATATTCACATTATTTTATGGTATTAAAATATGTAAACCATTTCAAAAGATTACTTCCTCTTTGTCACCAAATTTTAGGTTTCTTCATCACTAAGTAACTAAGTTATAAGACTATAAGTTAACGACACCTATTTTTTATATATTGGTAATAATTAAAATTAAATGAATAAGTTCGATATTATTCTTATTCACCATAGTCACATTATATTATGGTATAATATATATAAATATTTCAATATTTTTCATCTTCTCCATCACGAAATTGAAGGTTACTTCATCACTAAGTAACTAAGTTAAAAGTCTTTAAATTAATGATGCATATTTGATATATATTGGTTATAATTAAAATTAAATGAACAAACTCGATATTATTTGTATTCACCATAGTCACGTTATATTATGGTACGATATATGTAAAACATTTCAAACGGTTGCTTCTTCTCCGTCACCAAATTTTAGGTTTTGTTCATCAATTAGTAACTAAGTTAAAACTCTATAAATTAACGACACATATTTTTTATATATTGGTAATAATTAAAATTAAATGACCAAGCTCGATATTATTCTTATTCACCATATTCACATTATATTATGGTATAATATGAATAAACATTTCCATATTTTTCATCTTCTCCATCATGAAATTTAAGGTTATTTCATCACTAAGTAACTAAGTTAAAAGTCTTTAAATTAATGATGCATATTTGATATATATTGGTTATAAATAAAATTAAATTATCAAGCTCGATATTGTTTTTATTCACCATAGTCACTTTATATTATGGTATGATATATGTAAAACATTTCAAAAGGTCGCTTCTTCTCCGTCACCAAATTTTAGGTTTTGTTCATCACTAAGTTACTAAGTTAAAACAATATAAATTAACGACACATATATTTTATATATTGGTAATAATTAAATTTAAATGATCAAGCTCGATATTATACTTATCCATCACAAAATTTAAGGTTACTTCATCACTAAGTAACTAAGTTAAAAGTCTTTAAATAAATGATGCATATTTAGTATATATTGGTTATAATTAAAATTAAATTATCAAGCTTGATATTGTTTTTATTCACCATATTTATAATGTAATACGGTTTAAAAGAGATAAAAACTTTCAATATTTTTGTTCTTCTTTATTACCAAATTTTGGGTTTCTTCATCACTAAGAAACTAAGTTGAAAGACTATAAATTAATGACACATATTTTTTATCTATTAGTAATAATTAAAATTAAATGATCAAGCTCGATATTATTTTTATTAACCATATTCGCATAATATTATGGTATTAAAATATGTAAACTATTTCAAACGATTGCTTCTTCTCAGTCACCAAATTTTAGGTTTCTTCATCACTAAGTAACTAAGTTATAAGACTAAAAGTTAATGACACATATTTTTTATATATTGGTAATAATTAAAATTAAATGATCAAGCTCGATATTATACTTATTCACCATAGTCACATTATATTATGGTATAATATATATTAACATTTCAATATTTTTCATCTTCTCCATCACAAAATTTAAGGTTACTTCATCACTAAGTAACTAAGTTAAAAGTCTTTAAATAAATGATGCATATTTAGTATATATTGGTTATAATTAAAATTAAATGATCAAGCTTGATATTGTTTTTATTCACCATATTTATAATGTAATACGGTTTAAAAGAGATAAAAACTTTCAATATTTTTCTTCTTCTTTATTACCAAATTTTGGGTTTCTTCATCACTAAGAAACTAAGTTGAAAGACTATAAATTAATGACACATATTTTTTATCTATTGGTAATAATTAAAATTAAATGATCAAGCTCGATATTATTTTATTCACCATATTCGCATAATATTATGGTATTAAAATATATAAACCATTTCAAAAGATTGCTTCTTCTCCGTCACCAAATTTTAGGTTTCTTAATCACTAAGTAACTAAGTTATAAGACTAAAAGTTAATGACACATATTTTTTATATATTGGTAATAATTAAAATTAAATGATCAAGCTGGATATTATACTTATTCACCATAGTCATATTATATTATGGTATAATATATATAAACATTTCAATATTTTTCATCTTCTCCATCACAAAATTTAAGGTTACTTCATCACTAAGTAACTAAGTTAAAAGTCTTTAAATAAATAATGCATATTTAGTATATATTGGTTATAATTAAAATTAAATGATCAAGCTTGATATTGTTTTTACTGACCATATTTATAATGTAATACGGTTTAAAAGAGATAAAAACTTTCAATATTTTTCTTCTTCTTTATTACCAAATTTTGGGTTTCTTCATCACTAAGAAACTAAGTTGAAAGACTATAAATTGATGACATATATTTTATATCTATTAGTAATAATTAAAATTAAATGATCAAGTTCGATATTATTTTTATTCACCATATTCGCATAATATTATGGTATTAAAATATGTAAACCATATCAAAAGATTGCTTCTTCTCCGTCACCAAATTTTAGGTTTCTTCATCACTAAGTAACTAAGTTATAAGACTAAAAGTTAATGACACATATTTTTTATATATTGGTAATAATTGAAATTAAATGATCAAGCTCAATATTATACTTATTCACCATAGTCACATTATATTATGGTATAATATATATAAACATTTCAATATTTTTCATCTTCTCCATCACAAAATTTAAGTTTACTTCATCACTAAGTAACTAAGTTAAAAGTCTTTAAATAAATAATGCATATTTAGTATATATTGGTTATAATTAAAATTAAATGATCAAGCTTGATATTGTTTTTATTCACCATATATATAATGTAATACGGTTTAAAAGAGATAATAACTTTAAATATTTTTCTTCTTCTTTATTACCAAATTTTGGGTTTCTTCATCACTAAGAAACTAAGTTGAAAGACTATAAATTAATGACACATATTTTTTATCTATTTGTAATAATAAAAATTAAATTACCAAGCTCGATATTATTTTTATTCACCATATTCGCATTATATTATGGTATTAAAATATGTAAACCATTTCAAAAGATTACTTCTTCTCCGTCACCAAATTTTAGGTTTCTTCATCACTAAGTAACTAAGTTATCAGACTATAAGTTAATGACACATATTTTATATATATTGGTAATAATTAAATTTAAATGATCAAGCTCGATATTATACTTATTCACCATAGTCACATTATATTATGGTATAATATATATAAACATTTCAATATTTTTCATCTTCTCCATCACAAAATTTAAGGTTACTTCATCACTAAGTAACTAAGTTAAAAGTCTTTAAATAAATGATGCATATTTAGTATATATTGGTTATAATTAAAATTAAATGATCAAGCTTGATATTGTTTTTATTCACCATATATGTAATGTAATAAGGTTTAAAAGAGATAATAACTTTAAATATTTTTCTTCTTCTGTATTACCAAATTTTGGGTTTCTTCATCACTAAGAAACTAAGTTGAAAGACTATAAATTAATGACGCATATTTTTTATCTATTTGTAATAATAAAAATTAAATGATCAAGCTCGGTATTATTTTTATTCACCATATTCGCATTATATTAGGTTATTAAAATATGTAAACCATTTTAAAAGATTACTACTTCTCCGTCACCAAATTTTAGGTTTCTTCATCACTAAGTAACTAAGTTATCAGACTATAAGTTAATGACACATATTTTTTATATATTGGTAATAATTAAATTTAAATGATCAAGCTCGATATTATACTTATTCAACATAGTCACATTATATTATGGTATAATATATATAAACATTTCAATATTTTTCATCTTCTCCATCACAAAATTTAAGGTTACTTCATCACTAAGTAACTAAGTTAAAAGTCTTTAAATAAATAATGCATATTTAGTATATATTTGTTATAATTAAAATTAAATGATCAAGCTTGATATTGTTTTTATTCACCATATTTATAATGTAATACGGTTTAAAAGAGATAAAAACTTTCAATATTTTTCTTCTTCTTTATTACAAAATTTTGGGTTTCTTCATCACTAAGAAACTAAGTTGAAAGACTATAAATTAATGACACATATTTTTTATCTATTGGTAATAATTAAAATTAAATGATCAATCTCGATATTATTTTATTCACCATATTCGCATAATATTATGGTATTAAAATATGTAAACCATATCAAAAGATTGCTTCTTCTCCGTCACCAAATTTTAGGTTTCTTCATCACTAAGTAACTAAGTTATAAGACTAAAAGTTAATGACACATATTTTTTATATATTGGTAATAATTAAAATTAAATGATCAAGCTCAATATTATACTTATTCACCGTAGTCACATTATATTATGGTATAATATATATAAACATTTCAATATTTTTCATCTTCTCCATCACAAAATTTAAGGTTACTTCATCACTAAGTAACTAAGTTAAAAGTCTTTAAATAAATAATGCATATTTAGTATATATTGGTTATAATTAAAATTAAATGATCAAGCTTGATATTGTTTTTATTCACCATATATATAATGTAATACGGTTTAAAAGAGATAATAACTTTAAATATTTTTCTTCTTCTTTATTATCAAATTTTGGGTTTCTTCATCACTAAGAAACTAAGTTGAAAGACTATAAATTAATGACACATATTTTTTATCTATTTGTAATAATAAAAATTAAATGATCAAGCTCGATATTATTTTTATTCACCATATTCGCATTATATTATGGTATTAAAATATGTAAACCATTTCAAAAGATTACTTCTTCTCCGTCACCAAATTTTAGGTTTCTTCATCACTAAGTAACTAAGTTATCAGACTATAAGTTAATGACACATATTTTTTATATATTGGTAATAATTAAATTTAAATTATCAAGCTCGATATTATACTTATTCACCATAGTCACATTATATTATGGTATAATATATATAAACATTTCAATATTTTTCATCTTCTCCATCAAAAAATTTAAGGTTACTTCATCACTAAGTAACTAAGTTAAAAGTCTTTAAATAAATGATGCATATTTAGTATATATTGGTTATAATTAAAATTAAATGATCAAGCTTGATATTGTTTTTATTCACCATATATGTAATGTAATAAGGTTTAAAAGAGATAATAACTTTAAATATTTTTCTTCTTCTGTATTACCAAATTTTGGGTTTCTTCATCACTAAGAAACTAAGTTGAAAGACTATAAATTAATGACGCATATTTTTTATCTATTTGTAATAATAAAAATTAAATGATCAAGCTCGGTATTATTTTTATTCACCATATTCGCATTATATTAGGTTATTAAAATATGTAAACCATTTTAAAAGATTACTACTTCTCCGTCACCAAATTTTAGGTTTCTTCATCACTAAGTAACTAAGTTATCAGACTATAAGTTAATGACACATATTTTTTATATATTGGTAATAATTAAATTTAAATGATCAAGCTCGATATTATACTTATTCAACATAGTCACATTATATTATGGTATAATATATATAAACATTTCAATATTTTTCATCTTCTCCATCACAAAATTTAAGGTTACTTCATCACTAAGTAACTAAGTTAAAAGTCTTTAAATAAATAATGCATATTTAGTATATATTTGTTATAATTAAAATTAAATGATCAAGCTTGATATTGTTTTTATTCACCATATTTATAATGTAATACGGTTTAAAAGAGATAAAAACTTTCAATATTTTTCTTCTTCTTTATTACAAAATTTTGGGTTTCTTCATCACTAAGAAACTAAGTTGAAAGACTATAAATTAATGACACATATTTTTTATCTATTGGTAATAATTAAAATTAAATGATCAAGCTCGATATTATTTTATTCACCATATTCGCATAATATTATGGTATTAAAATATATAAACCATTTCAAAAGATTGCTTCTTCTCCGTCACCAAATTTTAGGTTTCTTCATCACTAACTAACTAAGTTATCCGACTATAAGTTAATGACACATATTTTTTATATATTGGTAATAATTAAATTTAAATGATCAAGCTCGATATTATACTTATTCACCATAGTCACATTATATTATGGTATAATATATATAAACATTTCAATATTTTTCATCTTTTCCATCATAAAATTTAAGGTTACTTCATCACTAAGTAACTAAGTTAAAAGTCGTTAAATAAATTATGCATATTTAGTATATATTGGTTATAATTAAAATTAAATGATCAAGCTTGATATTGTTTTTATTCACCATATATGTAATGTAATAAGGTTTAAAAGAGATAATAACTTTAAATATTTTTCTTCTTCTGTATTACCAAATTTTGGGTTTCTTCATCACTAAGAAACTAAGTTGAAAGACTATAAATTAATGACGCATATTTTTTTATCTATTTGTAATAATAAAAATTAAATGATCAAGCTCGGTATTATTTTTATTCACCATATTCGCATTATATTAGGTTATTAAAATATGTAAACCATTTTAAAAGATTACTACTTCTCCGTCACCAAATTTTAGGTTTCTTCATCACTAAGTAACTAAGTTATCAGACTATAAGTTAATGACACATATTTTTTATATATTGGTAATAATTAAATTTAAATGATCAAGCTCGATATTATACTTATTCAACATAGTCACATTATATTATGGTATAATATATATAAACATTTCAATATTTTTCATCTTCTCCATCACAAAATTTAAGGTTACTTCATCACTAAGTAACTAAGTTAAAAGTCTTTAAATAAATAATGCATATTTAGTATATATTTGTTATAATTAAAATTAAATGATCAAGCTTGATATTGTTTTTATTCACCATATTTATAATGTAATACGGTTTAAAAGAGATAAAAACTTTCAATATTTTTCTTCTTCTTTATTACAAAATTTTGGGTTTCTTCATCACTAAGAAACTAAGTTGAAAGACTATAAATTAATGACACATATTTTTTATCTATTGGTAATAATTAAAATTAAATGATCAAGCTCGATATTATTTTATTCACCATATTCGCATAATATTATGGTATTAAAATATATAAACCATTTCAAAAGATTGCTTCTTCTCCGTCACCAAATTTTAGGTTTCTTCATCACTAAGTAACTAAGTTATCCGACTATAAGTTAATGACACATATTTTTTATATATTGGTAATAATTAAATTTAAATGATCAAGCTCGATATTATACTTATTCACCATAGTCACATTATATTATGGTATAATATATATAAACATTTCAATATTTTTCATCTTCTCCATCATAAAATTTAAGGTTACTTCATCACTAAGTAACTAAGTTAAAAGTCGTTAAATAAATTATGCATATTTAGTATATATTGGTTATAATTAAAATTAAATGATCAAGCTTGATATTGTTTTTATTCACCATATATGTAATGTAATAAGGTTTAAAAGAGATAATAACTTTAAATATTTTTCTTCTTCTGTATTACCAAATTTTGTGTTTCTTCAGCACTAAGAAACTAAGTTGAAAGACTATAAATTAATGACGCAGATTTTTTATCTATTTGTAATAATAAAAATTAAATGATCAAGCTCGGTATTATTTTTATTCACCATATTCGCATTATATTATGGTATTAAAATATGTAAACCATTTCAAAAGATTACTTCTTCTCCGTCACCAAATTTTAGGTTTCTTCATCACTAAGTAACTAAGTTATCAGACTATAAGTTAATGACACATATTTTTTATATATTGGTAATAATTAAATTTAAATGATCAAGCTCGATATTATACTTATTCACCATAGTCACATTATATTATGGTATAATATATATAAACATTTCAATATTTTTCATCTTCTCCATCACAAAATTTAAGGTTACTTCATCACTAAGTAACTAAGTTAAAAGTCTTTAAATAAATAATGCATATTTAGTATATATTGGTTATAATTAAAATTAAATGATCAAGCTTGATATTGTTTTTATTCACCATATTTATAATGTAATACAGTTTAAAAGAGATAAAAACTTTCAATATTTTTCTTCTTCTTTATTACCAAATTTTGGGTTTCTTCATCACTAAGAAACTAAGTTGAAAGACTATAAATTAATGACATATATTTTTTATCTATTGATAATAATTAAAATTAAATGATCAAGCTCGATATTATTTTTATTCACCATATTCGCATAATATTATGGTATTAAAATATGTAAACCATATCAAAAGATTGCTTCTTCTCCGTCACCAAATTTTAGGTTTCTTCATCACTAAGTAACTAAGTTATCAGACTATAAGTTAATGACACATATTTTTTATATATTGTTAGTAATTAAATTTAAATGATCAAGCTCGATATTATACTTATTCACCATAGTCACATTATATTATGGTATAATATATATAAACATTTCAATATTTTTCATCTTCTCCATCACAAAATTTAAGGTTACTTCATCACTAAGTAACTAAGTTAAAAGTCTTTAAATAAATTATGCATATTTAGTATATATTGGTTATAATTAAAATTAAATGATCAAGCTTGATATTGTTTTTATTCACCATATATATAATGTAATACGGTTTAAAAGAGATAATAAGTTTAAATATTTTTCTTCTTCTTTATTACCAAATTTTTGGTTTCTTCATCACTAAGAAACTAAGTTGAAAGACTATAAATTAATGACACATATTTTTTATCTATTTGTAATAATAAAAATTAAATGATCAAGCTCGGTATTATTTTTATTCACCATATTCGCATTATATTATGGTATTAAAATATGTAAACCATTTCAAAAGATTACTTCTTCTCCGTCAACA
The DNA here is from genome assembly GCA_948472305.1 of Vicia faba. Classification (NCBI taxonomy): domain Eukaryota; kingdom Viridiplantae; phylum Streptophyta; class Magnoliopsida; order Fabales; family Fabaceae; genus Vicia; species Vicia faba. The sequence continues at coordinate 17,381 of CATIWC010002925.1, read as the reverse complement.
AATTTTAGCTTTCTTCATCACTAAGTAACTAAGTTATCAGACTATAAGTTAATGACACACATTTTTTATATATTGGTAGTAATTAAATTTAAATGATCAAGCTCGATATTATACTTATTCACCATAGTCACATTATATTATGGTATAATATATATAAACATTTCAATATTTTTCATCTTCTCCATCACAAAATTTAAGGTTACTTCATCACTAAGTAACTAAGTTAAAAGTCTTTAAATAAATGATGCATATTTAGTATATATTAGTTATAATTAAAATTAAATGATCAAGCTTGATATTGTTTTTATTCACCATATATGTAATGTAATACGGTTTAAAAGAGATGATAACTTTAAATATTTTTCTTCTTCTTTATTACAAAATTTTGGTTTTCTTCATCACTAAGAAACTAAGTTGAAAGACTATAAATTAATGACACATATTTTTTATCTATTGGTAATAATAAAAATTAAATGATCAAGCTCGGTATTATTTTTATTCACCATATTCGCATTATATTATGGTATTAAAATATGTAAACCATTTCAAAAGATTGCTTCTTCTCCGTCACCAAAATTTTAGGTTTCTTCATCACTAAGTAACTAAGTTATAAGACTAAAAGTTAATGACACATATTTTTTATATATTGGTAATAATTAAAATTAAATGATCAAGCTCGATATTATACTTATTCACCATAGTCACATTATATTATGGTATAATATATATAAACATTTCAATATTTTTTATCTTCTCCATCACAAAATTTAAGGTTACTTCATCACTAAGTAACTAAGTTAAAAGTCTTTAAATAAATTATGCATATTTAGTATATATTGCTTATAATTAAAATTAAATGATAAAGCTTGATATTGTTTTTATTCACCATATATATAATGTAATACAGTTTAAAAGAGAAAATAAATTTTAATATTTTTCTTCTTCTTTATTACCAAATTTTGGGTTTCTTCATCACTAAGAAACTAAGTTGAAAGACTATAAATTAATGACACATATTTTTTATCTATTTGTAATAATAAAAATAAAATGATCAAGCTCGGTATTATTTTTGATCACCATATTCACATTATTTTATGGTATTAAAATATGTAAACCATTTCAAAAGACTACTTCCTCTTTGTCACCAAATTTTAGGCTTCTTCATCACTAAGTAACTAAGTTATAATACTATAAGTTAACGACACCTATTTTTTATATAACGGTAATAATTAACATTAAATGACCAAGCTCGATATTATTCTATTTCACCACAATCACATTATATTATGGTATAATATATATAAATATTTCAATATTTTTCATCTTCTCCATCACGAAATTGAAGGTTACTTCATCACTAAGTAACTAAGTTAAAAGTCTTTAAATTAATGATGCATATTTGATATATATTGGTTATAATTAAAATTAAATGAACAAACTCGATATTATTTGTATTCACCATAGTCACGTTATATCATGGTACGATATATGTAAAACATTTCAAACAGTTGCTTCTTCTCCGTCACCAAATTTTAGGTTTTGTTCATCAATTAGTAACTAAGTTAAAACACTATAAATTAACGACACATATTTTTTATATATTGATAATAATTAAAATTAAATGACCAAGCTCGATATTATTCTTATTCACCATATTCGCATTATATTATGGTATAATATGAATAAACATTTCCATATTTTTCATCTTCTCCATCACGAAATTTAAGGTTATTTCATCACTAAGTAACTAAGTTAAAAGTCTTTAAATTAATGATGCATATTTGATATATATTGGTTATAAATAAAATTAAATGATCAAGCTCGATATTGTTTTTATTCACCATAGTCACTTTATATTATGGTAAGATATATGTAAAACATTTCAAAAGGTCGCTTCTTCTCCGTCACCAAATTTTAGGTTTTGTTCATCACTAAGTAACTAAGCTAAAACAATATAAATTAACGACACATATATTTTATATATTGGTAATAATTAAATTTAAATGATCAAGCTCGATATTATACTTATTCATCATAGTCACATTATATTATGGTATAATATATATAAACATTTCAATATTTTTCATCTTCTCCATCACAAAATTTAAGGTTACATCATCACTAAGTAACTAAGTGAAAAGTCTTTAAATAAATGATGCATATTTAGTATATATTGGTTATAATTAAAATTAAATGATCAAGCTTGATATTGTTTTTATTCACCATATTTATAATGTAATACGGTTTAAAAGAGATAAAAACTTTCAATAATTTTGTTCTTCTTTATTACCAAATTTTGGGTTTCTTCATCACTAAGAAACTAAGTTGAAAGACTATAAATTAATGACACATATTTTTTATCTATTGGTAATAATTAAAATTAAATGATCAAGCTCGATATTATTTTATTCACCATATTCGCATAATATTATGGTATTAAAATATATAAACCATTTCAAAAGATTGCTTCTTCTCCGTCACCAAATTTTAGGTTTCTTCATCACTAAGTAACTAAGTTATAAGACTAAAAGTTAATGACACATATTTTTTATATATTGGTAATAATTAAAATTAAATGATCAAGCTCGATATTATACTTATTCACCATAGTCACATTATATTATGGTATAATATATATAAACATTTCAATATTTTTCATCTTCTCCATCACAAAATTTAAGGTTACTTCATCACTAAGTAACTAAGTTAAAAGTATTTAAATAAATAATGCATATTTAGTATATATTGGTTATAATTAAAATTAAATGATCAAGCTTGATATTGTTTTTATTGACCATATTTATAATGTAATATGGTTTAAAAGAGATAAAAACTTTCAATATTTTTCTTCTTCTTTATTACCAAATTTTGGGTTTCTTCATCACTAAGAAACTAAGTTGAAAGACTATAAATTAATGACATATATTTTTTATCTATTGGTAATAATTAAAATTAAATGATCAAGCTCGATATTATTTTTATTCACCATATTCGCATAATATTATGGTTTTAAAATATGTAAACCATATCAAAAGATTGCTTTTTCTCCGTCACCAAATTTTAGGTTTCTTCATCACTAAGTAACTAAGTTATAAGACTAAAAGTTAATGACACATATTTTTTATGTATTGGTAATAATTAAAATTAAATGATCAAGCTCGATATTATACTTATTCACCATAGTCACATTATATTATGGTATAATATATATAAACATTTCAATATTTTTCATCTTCTCCATCACAAAATTTAAGGTTACTTCATCACTAAGTAACTAAGTTAAAAGTATTTAAATAAATAATGCATATTTAGTATATATTGGTTATAATTAAAATTAAATGATCAAGCTTGATATTGTTTTTATTCACCATATATATAATGTAATACGGTTTAAAAGAGATAATAACTTTAAATATTTTTCTTCTTCTTTATTACAAAATTTTGGGTTTCTTCATCACTAAGAAACTAAGTTGAAAGACTATAAATTAATGACACATATTTTTTATCTATTTTTAATAATAAAAATTAAATGATCAAGCTCAGTATTATTTTTATTCACCATATTCGCATTATATTATGGTATTAAAATATGTAAACCATTTCAAAAGATTACTTCTTCTCCGTCACCAAATTTTAGGTTTCTTCATCACTAAGTAACTAAGTTATCAGACTATAAGTTAATGACACATATTTTTTATATATTGGTAATAATTAAATTTAAATGATCAAGCTCGATATTATACTTATTCACCATAGTCACATTATATTATGGTATAATATATATAAACATTTCAATATTTTTCATCTTCTCCATCACAAAATTTAAGGTTACTTCATCACTAAGTAACTAAGTTAAAAGTCTTTAAATAAATGATGCATATTTAGTATATATTGGTTATAATTAAAATTAAATGATCAAGCTTGATATTGTTTTTATTCACCATATTTATAAAGTAATACGGTTTAAAAGAGATAAAAACTTTCAATATTTTTATTCTTCTTTATTACCAAATTTTGGGTTTCTTCATCACTAAGAAACTAAGTTGAAAGCTTATAAATTAATGACACATATTTTTTATCTATTGGTAATAATTAAAATTAAATGATAAAGCTCGATATTATTTTATTCACCATATTCGCATAATATTATGGTATTAAAATATATTAACCATTTCAAAAGATTGCTTCTTCTCCGTCACCAAATTTTAGGTTTGCTCATCACTAAGTAACTAAGTTATAAGACTAAAAGTTAATGACACATATTTTTTATATATTGGTAATAATTAAAATTAAATGATCAAGCTCGATATTATACTTATTCACCATAGTCACATTATATTATGGTATAATATATATAAACATTTCAATATTTTTCATCTTCTCCATCACAAAATTTAAGGTTACTTCATCACTAAGTAACTAAGTTAAAAGTCTTTAAATAAATAATGCATATTTAGTATATATTGGTTATAATTAAAATTAAATGATCAAGCTTGATATTGTTTTTATTCACCATATTTATAATGTAATACGGTTTAAAAGAGATAAAAACTTTCAATATTTTTCTTCTTCTTTATTACCAAATTTTGGGTTTCTTCATCACTAAGAAACTAAGTTGAAAGACTATAAATTAATGACATATATTTTTTATCTATTGGTAATAATTAAAATTAAATGATCAAGCTCGATATTATTTTTATTCACCATATTCGCATAATATTATGGTATTAAAATATGTAAACCATTTCAAAAGATTGCTTCTTCTCCGTCACCAAAATTTTAGGTTTCTTCATCACTAAGTAACTAAGTTATAAGACTATAAGTTAATGACACATATTTTTTATATATTGTTAGTAATTAAATTTAAATGATCATGCTCGATATTATGCTTATTCACCATAATCAGATTATATTATGGTATAATATATATAAACATTTCTATATTTTTCATCTTCTCCATCACAAAATTTAAGGTTACTTCATCACTAAGTAACTAAGTTAAAAGTCTTTAAATAAATAATGCATATTTAGTATATATTGGTTATAATTAAAATTAAATGATCAAGCTTGATATTGTTTTTATTCACCATATTTATAATGTAATACGGTTTAAAAGAGATAAAAACTTTCAATATTTTTCTTCTTCTTTATTACCAAATTTTGGGTTTCTTCATCACTAAGAAACTAAGTTGAAAGACTATAAATTAATGACATATATTTTTTATCTATTGGTAATAATTAAAATTAAATGATCAAGCTCGGTATTATTTTTATTCACCATATTCGCATAATATTATGGTATTAAAATATGTAAACCATTTCAAAAGATTGCTTCTTCTCCGTCACCAAAATTTTAGGTTTCTTCATCACTAAGTAACTAAGTTATAAGACTAAAAGTTAATGACACATATTTTTTATATATTGGTAATAATTAAAATTAAATGATCAAGCTCGATATTATGCTTATTCACCATAATCAGATTATATTATGGTATAATATATATAAACATTTCAATATTTTTCATCTTCTCCATCACAAAATTTAAGGTTACTTAATCACTAAGTAAATAAGTTAAAAGTCTTTAAATAAATAATGCATATTTAGTATATATTGGTTATAATTAAAATTAAATGATCAAGCTTGATATTGTTTTTATTCACCATATATATAATCTAATACGATTTAATAGAGATAATAACTTTAAATATTTTTCTTCTTCTTTATTACCAAATTTTGGATTTCTTCATCACTAAGAAACTAAGTTGAAAGACTATAAATTAATGACACATATTTTTTATCAATTTGTAATAATAAAAATTAAATGATCAAGCTCGGTATTATTTTTATTCACCATATTCGCATTATATTATGGTATTAAAATATGTAAACCATTTCAAAAGATTACTTCTTCTCTGTCACCAAATTTTAGGTTTCTTCATCACTAAGTAACTAAGTTATCAGACTATAACTTAATGACACATATTTTTTATATATTGGTAGTAATTAAATTTAAATGATCAAGCTCGATATTATACTTATTCACCATAGTTACATTATATTATGGTATAATATATATAAACATTTCAATATTTTTCATCTTCTCCATCACAAAATTTAAGGTTACTTCATCACTAAGTAACTAAGTTAAAAGTCTTTAAATAAATGATGCATATTTAGTATATATTGGTTATAATTAAAATTAAATGATCAAGCTTGATATTGTTTTTATTCACCATATATATAATGTAATACAGGTTAAAAGAGATAATAACTTTAAATATTTTTCTTCTTCTTTATTACCAAATTTTGGGTTTCTTCATCACTAAGAAACTAAGTTGAAAGACTATAAATTAATGACACATATTTTTTATCTATTGGTAATAATTAAAATTAAATGATCAAGCTCGATATCATTTTTATTCACCGTATTCGCATAATATTATGGTATTAAAATATGTAAACCATTTCAAAAGATTGCTTCTTCTCCGTCACCAAAATTTTAGGTTTCTTCATCACTAAGTAACTAAGTTATAAGACTAAAAGTTAATGACACATATTTTTTATATATTGGTAATAATTAAAATTAAATGATCAAGCTCGATATTATACTTATTCACCATAATCACATTATATTATGGTATAATATATATAAACATTTCAATATTTTTCATCTTCTCCATCACAAAATTTAAGGTTACTTCATCACTAAGTAACTAAGTTAAAAGTCTTTAAATAAATGATGCATATTTAGTATATATTGGTTATAATTAAAATTAAATGATCAAGCTTGATATTGTTTTTATTCACCATATTTATCAAGTAATACAGTTTAAAAGAGATAAAAACTTTCAATATTTTTCTTCTTCTTTATTACCAAATTTTGGGATTCTTCATCACTAAGAAACTAAGTTGAAAGCTTATAAATTAATGACACATATTTTTTATCTATTGGTAATAATTAAAATTAAATGATCAAGCTCGATATTATTTTATTCACCATATTCGCATAATATTATGGTATTAAAATATATAAACCATTTCAAAAGATTGCTTCTTCTCCGTCACCAAATTTTAGGTTTCTTCATCACTAAGTAACTAAGTTATAAGACTAAAAGTTAATGACACATATTTTTTATATATTGGTAATAATTAAAATTAAATGATCAAGCTCGATATTATACTTATTCACCATAGTCACATTATATTATGGTATAATATATATAAACATTTCAATATTTTTCATCTTCTCCATCACAAAATTTAAGGTTACTTCATCACTAAGTAACTAAGTTAAAAGTCTTTAAATAAATAATGCATATTTAGTATATATTGGTTATAATTAAAATTAAATGATCAAGCTTGATATTGTTTTTATTGAACATATTTATAATGTAATATGGTTTAAAAGAGATAAAAACTTTCAATATTTTTCTTCTTCTTTATTACCAAATTTTGGGTTTCTTCATCACTAAGAAACTAAGTTGAAAGACTATAAATTAATGACATATATTTTTTATCTATTGGTAATAAATAAAATTAAATGATCAAGCTCGATATTATTTTTATTCACCATATTCGCATAATATTATGGTATTAAAATATGTAAACCAGATCAAAAGATTGCTTTTTCTCCGTCACCAAATTTTAGGTTTCTTCATCACTAAGTAACTAAGTTATAAGACTAAAAGTTAATGACACGTATCTTTTATGTATTGGTAATAATTAAAATTAAATGATCAAGCTCGATATTATACTTATTCACCATAGTCACATTATATTATGGTATAATATATATAAACATTTCAATATTTTTCATCTTCTCCATCACAAAATTTAAGGTTACTTCATCACTAAGTAACTAAGTTAAAAGTATTTAAATAAATAATGCATATTTAGTATATATTGGTTATAATTAAAATTAAATGATCAAGCTTGATATTGTTTTTATTCACCATATATATAATGTAATACGGTTTAAAATAGATAATAACTTTAAATATTTTTCTTCTTCTTTATTACAAAATTTTGGGTTTCTTCATCACTAAGAAACTAAGTTGAAAGACTATAAATTAATGACACATATTTTTTATCTATTTTTAATAATAAAAATTAAATGATCAAGCTCAGTATTATTTTTATTCACCATATTCGCATTATATTATGGTATTAAAATATGTAAACCATTTCAAAAGATTACTTCTTCTCCGTCACCAAATTTTAGGTTTCTTCATCACTAAGTAACTAAGTTATCAGACTATAAGTTAATGACACATATTTTTTATATATTGGTAATAATTAAATTTAAATGATCAAGCTCGATATTATACTTATTCACCATAGTCACATTATATTATGGTATAATATATATAAACATTTCAATATTTTTCATCTTCTCCATCACAAAATTTAAGGTTACTTCATCACTAAGTAACTAAGTTAAAAGTCTTTAAATAAATGATGCATATTTAGTATATATTGGTTATAATTAAAATTAAATGATCAAGCTTGATATTGTTTTTATTCACCATATTTATAATGTAATACGGTTTAAAAGAGATAAAAACTTTCAATATTTTTCTTCTTCTTTATTACCAAATTTTGGGTTTCTTCATCACTAAGAAACTAAGTTGAAAGACTATAAATTAATGACATATATTTTTTATCTATTGGTAATAATTAAAATTAAATGATCAAGCTCGGTATTATTTTTATTCACCATATTCGCATAATATTATGGTATTAAAATATGTAAACCATTTCAAAAGATTGCTTCTTCTCCGTCACCAAAATTTTAGGTTTCTTCATCACTAAGTAACTAAGTTATAAGACTAAAAGTTAATGACACATATTTTTTATATATTGGTAATAATTAAAATTAAATGATCAAGCTCGATATTATGCTTATTCACCATAATCAGATTATATTATGGTATAATATATATAAACATTTCAATATTTTTCATCTTCTCCATCACAAAATTTAAGGTTACTTAATCACTAAGTAACTAAGTTAAAAGTCTTTAAATAAATAATGCATATTTAGTATATATTGGTTATAATTAAAATTAAATGATCAAGCTTGATATTGTTTTTATTCACCATATTTATAAAGTAATACGGTTTAAAAGAGATAAAAACTTTCAATATTTTTCTTCTTCTTTATTACCAAATTTTGGGTTTCTTCATCACTAAGAAACTAAGTTGAAAGCTTATAAATTAATGACACATATTTTTTATCTATTGGTAATAATTAAAATTAAATGATCAAGCTCGATATTATTTTATTCACCATATTCGCATAATATTATGGTATTAAAATATATAAACCATTTCAAAAGATTGCTTCTTCTCCGTCACCAAATTTTAGGTTTGCTCATCACTAAGTAACTAAGTTATAAGACTAAAAGTTAATGACACATATTTTTTATATATTGGTAATAATTAAAATTAAATGATCAAGCTCGATATTATACTTATTCACCATAGTCACATTATATTATGGTATAATATATATAAACATTTCAATATTTTTCATCTTCTCCATCACAAAATTTAAGGTTACTTCATCACTAACTAACTAAGTTAAAAGTCTTTAAATAAATAATGCATATTTAGTATATATTGGTTATAATTAAAATTAAATGATCAAGCTTGATATTGTTTTTATTCACCATATTTATAATGTAATACGGTTTAAAAGAGATAAAAACTTTCAATATTTTTCTTCTTCTTTATTACCAAATTTTGGGTTTCTTCATCACTAAGAAACTAAGTTGAAAGACTATAAATTAATGACATATATTTTTTATCTATTGGTAATAATTAAAATTAAATGATCAAGCTCGGTATTATTTTTATTCACGATATTCGCATAATATTATGGTATTAAAATATGTAAACCATTTCAAAAGATTGCTTCTTCTCCGTCACCAAAATTTTAGGTTTCTTCATCACTAAGTAACTAAGTTATAAGACTAAAAGTTAATGACACATATTTTTTATATATTGGTAATAATTAAAATTAAATGATCAAGCTCGATATTATACTTATTCACCATAATCAGATTATATTATGGTATAATATATATAAACATTTCAATATTTTTCATCTTCTCCATCACAAAATTTAAGGTTACTTAATCACTAAGTATCTAAGTTAAAAGTCTTTAAATAAATAATGCATATTTAGTATATATTGGTTATAATTAAAATTAAATGATCAAGCTTGATATTGTTTTTATTCACCATATATATAATCTAATACGGTTTAAAAGAGATAATAACTTTAAATATTTTTCTTCTTCTTTATTACCAATTTTGGATTTCTTCATCACTAAGAAACTAAGTTGAAAGACTATAAATTAATGACACATATTTTTTTATCTATTTGTAATAATAAAAATTAAATGATCAAGCTCGATATTATTTTTATTCACCATATTCACATAATATTATGGTATTAAAATATGTAAACCATTTCAAAATATTGCTTCTTCTCCGTCACCAAAATTTTAGGTTTCTTCATCACTAAGTAACTAAGTTATAAGACTAAAAGTTAATGACACATATTTTTTATATATTGGTAATAATTAAAATTAAATGATCAAGCTCGATATTATACTTATTCACCATAATCACATTATATTATGGTATAATATATATAAACATTTCAATATTTTTCATCTTCTCCATCACAAAATTTAAGGTTACTTCATCACAAGTAACTAAGTTAAAAGTCTTTAAATAAATGATGCATATTTAGTATATATTGGTTATAATTAAAATTAAATGATCAAGCTTGATATTGTTTTTATTCACCATATTTATAAAGTAATACGGTTTAAAAGAGATAAAAACTTTCAATATTTTTCTTCTTCTTTATTACCAAATTTTGGGATTCTTCATCACTGAGAAACTAAGTTGAAAGCTTATAAATTAATGACATATATTTTTTATCTATTGGTAATAATTAAAATTAAATGATCAAGCTCGATATTATTTTATTCACCATATTCGCATAATATTATGGTATTAAAATATGTAAACCATATCAAAAGATTGCTTTTTCTCCGTCACCAAATTTTAGGTTTCTTCATCACTAAGTAACTAAGTTATAAGACTAAAAGTTAATGACATATATTTTTTATGTATTGGTAATAATTAAAATTAAATGATCAAGCTCGATATTATACTTATTCACCATAGTCACATTATATTATGGTATAATATATATAAACATTTCAATATTTTTCATCTTCTCCATCACAAAATTTAAGGTTACTTCATCACTAAGTAACTAAGTTAAAAGTATTTAAATAAATAATGCATATTTAGTATATATTGGTTATAATTAAAATTAAATGATCAAGCTTGATATTGTTTTTATTCACCATATATATAATGTAATACGGTTTAAAAGAGATAATAACTTTAAATATTTTTCTTTTTCTTTATTACAAAATTTTGGGTTTCTTCATCACTAAGAAACTAAGTTGAAAGACTATAAATTAATGACACATATTTTTTATCTATTTTTAATAATAAAAATTAAATGATCAAGCTCAGTATTATTTTTATTCACCATATTCGCATTATATTATGGTATTAAAATATGTAAACCATTTCAAAAGATTACTTCTTCTCCGTCACCAAATTTTAGGTTTCTTCATCACTAAGTAACTAAGTTATCAGACTATAAGTTAATGACACATATTTTTTATATATTGGTAATAATTAAATTTAAATGATCAAGCTCGATATTATACTTATTCACCATAGTCACATTATATTATGGTATAATATATATAAACATTTCAATATTTTTCATCTTCTCCATCACAAAATTTAAGGTTACTTCATCACTAAGTAACTAAGTTAAAAGTCTTTAAATAAATGATGCATATTTAGTATATATTGGTTATAATTAAAATTAAATGATCAAGCTTGATATTGTTTTTATTCACCATATTTATAAAGTAATACGGTTTAAAAGAGATAAAAAGTTTCAATATTTTTATTCTTCTTTATTACCAAATTTTGAGTTTCTTCATCACTAAGAAACTAAGTTGAAAGCTTATAAATTAATGACACATATTTTTTATCTATTGGTAATAATTAAAATTAAATGATCAAGCTCGATATTATTTTATTCACCATATTCGCATAATATTATGGTATTAAAATATATAAACCATTTCAAAAGATTGCTTCTTCTCCGTCACCAAATTTTAGGTTTGCTCATCACTAAGTAACTAAGTTATAAGACTAAAAGTTAATGACACATATTTTTTATTTATTGGTAATAATTAAAATTAAATGATCAAGCTCGATATTATACTTATTCACCATAGTCACATTATATTATGGTATAATATATATAAACATTTCTATATTTTTCATCTTCTCCATCACAAAATTTAAGGTTACTTCATCACTAAGTAACTAAGTTAAAAGTCTTTAAATAAATAATGCATATTTAGTATATATTGGTTATAATTAAAATTAAATGATCAAGCTTGATATTGTTTTTATTCACCATATTTATAATGTAATACGGTTTAAAAGAGATAAAAACTTTCAATATTTTTCTTCTTCTTTATTACCAAATTTTGGGTTTCTTCATCACTAAGAAACTAAGTTGAAAGACTATAAATTAATGACATATATTTTTTATCTATTGGTAATAATTAAAATTTAATGATCAAGCTCGGTATTATTTTTATTCACCATATTCGCATAATATTATGGTATTAAAATATGTAAACCATTTCAAAAGATTGCTTCTTCTCCGTCACCAAAATTTTAGGTTTCTTCATCACTAAGTAACTAAGTTATAAGACTAAAAGTTAATGACACATATTTTTTATATATTGGTAATAATTAAAATTAAATGATCAAGCTCGATATTATACTTATTCACCATAATCAAGTTATATTATGGTATAATATATATAAACATTTCAATATTTTTCATCTTCTCCATCACAAAATTTAAGGTTACTTAATCACTAATTAACTAAGTTAAAAGTCTTTAAATAAATAATGCATATTTAGTATATATTGGTTATAATTAAAATTAAATGATCAAGCTTGATATTGTTTTTATTCACCATATATATAATCTAATACGGTTTAAAAGAGATAATAACTTTAAATATTTTTCTTCTTCTTTATTACCAAATTTTGGATTTCTTCATCACTAAGAAACTAAGTTGAAAGACTATAAATTAATGACACATATTTTTTATCTATTTGTAATAATAAAAATTAAATGATCAAGCTCGGTATTATTTTTATTCACCATATTCGCATTATATTATGGTATTAAAATTTGTAAACCATTTCAAAAGATTACTTCTTCTCTGTCACCAAATTTTAGGTTTCTTCATCACTAAGTAACTAAGTTATCAGACTATAAGTTAATGACACATATTTTTTATATATTGGTAGTAATTAAATTTAAATGATAAAGCTCGATATTATACTTATTCACCATAGTTACATTATATTATGGTATAATATATATAAACATTTCAATATTTTTCATCTTCTCCATCACAAAATTTAAGGTTACTTCATCACAAAGTAACTAAGTTAAAAGTCTTTAAATAAATGATGCATATTTAGTATATATTGGTTATAATTAAAATTAAATGAACAAGCTTGATATTGTTTTTATTCACCATATATATAATGTAATACAGTTTAAAAGAGATAATAACTTTAAATATTTTTCTTCTTCTTTATTACCAAATTTTGGGTTTCTTCATCACTAAGAAACTAAGTTGAAAGACTATAAATTAATGACACATATTTTTTATCTATTGGTAATAATTAAAATTAAATGATCAAGCTCGATATCATTTTTATTCACCATATTCGCATAATATTATGGTATTAAAATATGTAAACCATTTCAAAAGATTGCTTCTTCTCCGTCACCAAAATTTTAGGTTTCTTCATCACTAAGTAACTAAGTTATAAGACTAAAAGTTAATGACACATATTTTTTATATATTGGTAATAATTAAAATTAACTGATCAAGCTCGATATTATACTTATTCACCATAATCACATTATATTATGGTATAATATATATAAACATTTCAATATTTTTCATCTTCTCCATCACAAAATTTAAGGTTACTTCATCACTAAGTAACTAAGTTAAAAGTCTTTAAATAAATGATGCATATTTAGTATATATTGGTTATAATTAAAATTAAATGATCAAGCTTGATATTGTTTTTATTCACCATATATATAATGTAATACGGTTTAAAAGAGATAATAACTTTAAATATTTTACTTCTTCTTTATTACCAAATTTTGGGTTTCTTCATCACTAAAAAACTAAGTTGAAAGACTATAAATTAATGACACATATTTTTTATCTATTGGTAATAATTAAAATTAAATGATCAAGCTCGATATCATTTTTATTCACCATATTCGCATAATATTAGGGTATTAAAATATGTAAACCATTTCTAAAGATTGCTTCTTCTCCGTCACCAAAATTTTAGGTTTCTTCATCACTAAGTAACTAAGTTATAAGACTAAAAGTTAATGACACATATTTTTTATATATTGGTAGTAATTAAAATTAAATGATCAAGCTCGATATTATACTTATTCACCATAGTCACATTATATTATGGTATAATATATATAAACATTTCAATATTTTTCATTTCTCCATCACAAAATTTAAGGTTACTTCATCACTAAGTAACTAAGTTAAAAGTCATTAAATAAATGATGCATATTTAGTATATATTGCTTATAATTAAAATTAAATGATTAAGCTTGATAATGTTTTTATTCACCATATATATAATGTAATACAGTTTAAAAGAGAAAATAAATTTTAATATTTTTCTTCTTCTTTATTACCAAATTTTGGGTTTCTTCATCACTAAGAAACTAAGTTGAAAGACTATAAATTAATGACACATATTTTTTATCTATTTGTAATATTAAAAATAAAATGATCAAGCTCGGTGTTATTTTTATTCACCATATTCACATTATTTTATGGTATTAAAATATGTAAACCATTTCAAAATATTACTTCCTCTTTGTCACCAAATTTTAGGTTCCTTCATCACTAAGTAACTAAGTTATAAGACTATAAGTTAACGACACCTATTTTTATATATTGGTAATAATTAACATTAAATGACCAACCTCGATATTATTCTTATTCACCATAGTCACATTATATTATGGTATAATATATATAAATATTTCAATATTTTTCATCTTCTCCATCACGAAATTGAAGGTTACTTCATCACTAAGTAACTAAGTTAAAAGTCTTTAAATTAATGGTGCATATTTGATATATATTGGTTATAATTAAAATTAAATGAACAAACTCGATATTATTTGTATTCACCATAGTCATGTTATATTATGGTACGATATATGTAAAACATTTCAAACGGTTGCTTCTTCTCCGTCACCAAATTTTAGGTTTTGTTCATCAATTAGTAACTAAGTTAAAACACTATAAATTAACGACACATATTTTTTATATATTGGTAATAATTAAAATTAAATGACCAAGCTCGATATTATTCATATTCACCATATTCACATTATATTATGGTATAATATGAATAAACATTTCCATATTTTTCATCTTCTCCATCACGAAATTTAAGGTTATTTCATCACTAAGTAACTAAGTTAAATATCTTTAAATTAATGATGCATATTTGACATATATTGGTTATAAATAAAATTTAATGATCAAGCTCGATATTGTTTTTATTCACCATAGTCACTTTATATTATGGTAAGATATATGTAAAACATTTCAAAAGGTCGCTTCTTCTCCGTCACCAAATTTTAGGTTTTGTTCAATACTAAGTAACTAAGTTAAAACAATATAAATTAACGACACATATATTTTATATATTGGTAATAATTAAATTTAAATGATCAAGCTCGATATTATACTTATTCATCATAGTCACATTATATTATCGTATAATATATATAAACATTTCAATATTTTTCATCTTCTCCATCACAAAATTTAAGGTTACTTCATCACTAAGTAACAAAGTTAAAAGTCTTTAAATAAATGATGCATATTTAGTATATATTGGTTATAATTAAAATTAAATTATCAAGCCTGATATTGTTTTTGTTCACCATATTTATAATGTAATACGGTTTAAAAGAGATAAAAACTTTCAATATTTTAGTTCTTCTTTATTACCAAATTTTGGGTTTCTTCATCACTAAGAAACTAAGTTGAAAGACTATAAATTAATGACACATATTTTTTATCTATTGGTAATAATTAAAATTAAATGATCAAGCTCGATATTATTTTTATTCACCATATTCGCATAATATTATGGTATTAAAATATATAAACCATTTCAAAAGATTGCTTCTCTCCGTCACCAAATTTTAGGTTTCTTTATCACTAAGTAACTAAGTTATAAGACTAAAAGTTAATGACACATATTTTATATATATTGATAATAATTAAAATTAAATGATCAAGCTCGATATTATACTTATTCACCATAGTCACATTATATTATGGTATAATATATATAAACATTTCAATATTTTTCATCTTCTCCATCACAAAATTTAAGGTTACTTCATCACTAAGTAACTAAGTTAAAAGTCTTTAAATAAATAATGCATATTTAGTATATATTGGTAATAATTAAAATTAAATGATCAAGCTTGATATTGTTTTTATTCACCATATATATAATGTAATACGGTTTAAAAGAGATAAAAACTTTAAATATTTTACTTCTTCTTTATTACCAAATTTTGGGTTTCTTCATCACTAAGAAACTAAGTTGAAAGACTATAAATTAATGACACATATTTTTTATCTATTGGTAATAATTAAAATTAAATGATCAAGCTCGATATCATTTTTATTCACCATATTCGCATAATATTATGGTATTAAAATATGTAAACCATTTCAAAAGATTGCTTCTTCTCCGTCACCAAAATTTTAGGTTTCTTCATCACTAAGTAACTAAGTTATAAGACTAAAAGTTAATGAAACATATTTTTTATATATTGGTAATAATTAAAATTAAATGATCAAGCTCGATATTATACTTATTCACCATAGTCACATTATATTATGGTATAATATATATAAACATTTCAATATTTTTCATCTTCTCCATCACAAAATTTAAGGTTACTTCATCACTAAGTAACTAAGTTAAAAGTCTTTAAATAAATGATGCATATTTAGTATATATTGCTTATAATTAAAATTAAATGATCAAGCTTGATATTGTTTTTATTCACCATATATATAATGTAATACAGTTTAAAAGAGAAAATAAATTTTAATATTTTTCTTCTTCTTTATTACCA